>JAGVSP010004841.1:0-21999 GCA_022494985.1 Micrasema minimum
TCGGGACAATATATATTTCTTCTACTGCGCGTTGTCTTTCACGTTCTTCACCTTCTTTTTTCCTAGGACCTCGCGTGAAAATTGGAGAAATATATTCCAAGCATGGTCACAACGAATCAGCGCATTTGCTAGTTTTTGGACGGTTATGCAACCTTCCCCGATTGCATCTTCCAGGTTCTTCCTTTCCGTTGCCCAAGTTGGGCATATTATCAAGGTGTGTTCCGCATTGTCCACTTCAGCATCACACTGATGACATTTTGTCGATCTTTCTTTTCCGATTTTGTATAGGTATTGTCCAAAACATCCATGTCCTGTTAATATTTGGGTAGCATGGAAGTCGAGTCCAACTTTTTTCTTCTTACACCAGTCGGAGAGGTTTGGAATGAGTTTGTGCGTCCACGCCCTTTGGTTTCTTCATCCCATCTCTTTTGCCAATTAGACATTAGTGCCTCGTGTGCCTGTTTCTTTGTCTTGGATTTCGGCCTACTGTCGTTGTTTTTCTGCCAGCGATATAATTGGTTTCTTTCTTCCGCCAGCAAACCTAACCTAACCTAACCTAACCTAACCTAAAACTAACCTAACCTAACCTAACCTAACCTAACCTAACCTAAACCTAACCTAACTAACCTAACCTAACCTAACCTAACCTAACCTATCCTAACAGTGTTAAATGAAACTGTTACGCATCTAATACTTGATGTGAATTTAATAAAATTCACAAAACACAAACCGCGAGGAATGAAGGAATGGGTTAGAATTTTTAATGAAATCTATAGTATAGCTAGTGGGCTGGAGTGCCTTTGGCGAATTGTTCTCTTTTTTGCGTGAACGACACAGTGCGTACACAGTGAGACTTGGGTCGTATGAGCCCTACGTAAAACATAATAAAATAAAAATAAACTACAATTTCAATAGTTTACGTCAACACGACGTTCATTGTTTATTCGGAAACCAATATCTGCTCTCAAGTTCATGATTCTTACTTAAATTGCAAAAACAATCTGTACTTCGTAATGAATACATTCAAATCAAAGTATCTTTTACTTTGTTCGTCAAGGAACAATAAAATATACAATTGGGTCGAGGTAAGGACCTGTATTTTATTTCACAACAATGTATTTTTCTCAAAACAATTAATTTTTACAAAATATTAAATCGGAAAATGCGAGTTTATTTTACTTGTCAAAACACTTTTTTCTTAACCAACATAATATGGCAAATAACAATAATATTATTGAAACACTCTAAGCTTACATTATATATGTGGAAAATTATTGTACTAGGTAGATTTGTCAACATGTTTATTTCAGTAAAATCAAAGAATACTACAACTTTTCCTAATCCGCACTCAATGGTGCATAAGGCACTGCATCGGTAGATCACGTGCGTGTATCTTAATATTTTTTTATTATATGAAGGTGAGATTATCAGTCATACGCTTCAGGACCAGTCCAAGGTATCACACATGAAATATTATTAAGAAAATCAAATGGAAATTTGATTTAATATTAAAAATCCCCAGCAAACCAATAATTGGCGATAAAAAAATTGTCTTTAAATAACATGTGAGAAATACAATTAGGAGTTGGTACGAGTACTAGGATTAAATCACGTCTTCAAATCTAAACAAGTCAGAATGGACTGCGTTTGATTATTGTTCGTACTGTAAAAGAAACTCCTAAATGGTATATAATGAGCCGCGTTGACCTTCCCGTACACATTTACATGGAAGATAATAAAACCAAATACACCCCCAACTTTACTTCGCATCCCCCTCCGTCGGCGCCGTATTCCGAGGCCAGGGTTAGAGGGCAGTAACAGTAACAGAGGGGTTAAATCCTCCAGGCTCGTCATTGGAGGTTCGGAGCAGGAAGGGTGTTTTTTCTACTAAGTGCTGCGTTGCTTCTCGAGAGCGCCGATCCCAAAAAGGTATTATTTTATCTTTTTCTTTAAGTGAGTGAGCCCACGCAAATTGAATTTATTCCACTTCCTATTGGGATTTGGAGGCTGTGCCGCGCCGCATTGTGCCTTGTGCCACGTCGGCGTCGCGCCGCCCCGCGCCCTGCGTCTCATGTCCCTATATATAATATGTATAGTAAACATACAGAAGCTCCTTTATCTAGATATTTACCCCAATTCTTCAATAAAGAGCCTGCTTACAAAATAAAATGTTTGTTTCTTGTTTAATACTCCCTTTGTAAATACTAAATAAACGTTACCGGGAAATTCTTTTATGTATTATGCTTGTTTTCTAACGACTTATGTGTTTCTTCTTTCGACATTATCCCCGAAACCTACAAAGATTAGCAAGAAAATATATTATTTTGGCATTAAGGCCAATAATCCATCAGAAATATAGGTTGTCAAACAACTTCACTTGTGACAGTATACTATTTTCCTACTTTTTATTAAAAATGAAAAGAGTAGTGTTGTCGATGTCGCTCAGCTTTGTTATTTAAATATGCAATTATTTTATTTATTACGTTTCAATGCCCGCATGGCTTTTACACAAATATTTCTAAAAAGTTACTTCGTGCCAAAAATACAAAAAAATACATACACATTTTTATTTTAATTTTTAATTTTAATTTTTTTTTAAATTTCCATATATACATAAAAGAAAACGATACATGTCCTACTGAGTTGCCTACAGCAACTCGTCAGTAGGTGCATAAATACAAATTCAACTAAAAATAAAAGTACACAATACATACCCTAGCGCACAAAAAAATTTAAATACATATAAATAAAAATACAATTCTAAAACTCAATATAATAATTCGTGCTCTAGCAACCAAGTTCTCAGCACGCGTCTCTCTTTTAAGCTTGAAAATTAATGATTTTTTAAATACTTCTTGGTAGATTAATCTTTAATTTGGCAAGATAATCAAAACGCATCTTCGTAAAATAATAGTAGAAACCTTTTTAACAACACGTTGGTCGTGATTCCATTAAATGAAAATACCCACCACATAAATTATGATAAACCAATATTTGTATATTATCACAAATTATTAACAAAATAAAGAATTTATTTTTACATAAAAATTTACAGCCGTGAACTGAATTATTTTCAATTTAATTACATTTTAGGTAGGTACTTTATAAATTTTACGGAAAATCTTCTCATTAAATTTGCCGCAATTTACTTCAAACATAAAGTAATAATTTCAGCAGTGTTTTAGTAAGAATTAAGTAGGCTGTTACAGAGCAGTAAAAAGTCAAAAAGGCAATAAAAATAATTAGAAATAAACCTTTTGTGAAGCGTTATTCACTTATTTTCCTTTATTATATCAAGGAACGTTAACTGGGACGGAAGGGGGTCGCTAGGACGGATCCTGGCGGAAATCTTACAAAATTTCATTTCTCCAAGAAAGCAGCCTTTCCTCAGTAAAGACAGTGTTAGAGGATAAAGCCTACTTCTAATGGACTTTATTTAGAGAGGCTCCAACTCAAACAACGGAAGACCAACAACGCCTAACGTTTTATTCAACGTCCATTACGTCACAAACATGCTAAGCCCAAATAGTAAACATGAATCTTTGTGGATTACATACAAACTTAAACACAAGCTTTTAATTAAATTTTCATCCAATATTGCACGATACTATTACTACTTTCCCTTATCAGCACCTAATGGCGCATTGGATCACCAGTGCACCTGCGCAGTGCCAAGATGATCACTCTTACGTTTCAGAGCCATTCCAAAGTCTAACATATTTTATTTTTATTTTATTTTATTAAAATAAACGGCACTCAGTGCCTTTTACATCTTAAATATTTACAGCAAATACACGAAATCATAATATACATAAAAAATGTTAAAATAATCCAGCATCAAATAAACATTGCATTAAAACATTAAACTTTAGAACCCAAATTGTATGCACACTAATCGATACATTCGGCCTTGAAATAATTTAGAAGTGCCAACTTGTAGGCATTAAAATTGACATCGAATGTATCGCCAGTATGCATAAACTTATTGCCTAGATTGTGGAGTCTATTGATGACAGAATTGAACCCATATGCTGTAGATGTGTTATTGGCGCAGTATTGAAGGGTATAACGAGTATTTCAAGACAGCACATTAAAATTAATAAGTGACAGAACTTCAGGGGTATTTATTTTATTTCTATTATTTTGGATGCAAACAGATGTACAGGTAATATATAATAAAATAAAACAGTAACACCACTTCCACAATAATAATTATGCAGTAAAAATGCATAATATTTATAAAAATAATACAAAGAAACAACAAAGAAAGAAAAATAATGAAAAGATAAAATTATTGCAAATAATTATTTTAAAAATATTTTACTCTAATCCAAACATTTTTACGTGAAAACCATGTTTAAATAATATATTGAAGGATAGTCGACTAACTTTAAATATAATTTTACATTAAAAATGGGTCGAATTAACGTAATTTTATTTAATCGTTAGATCAAGTATTTAAAATAGAAATTTAAAGAAGTTTAATTACATTGTATACTAAAAGGTTGACAGCTTCAGATACTTGAAGATGGCAGCACGCACAAGGAAACTCGCAATCCGTCTAGGAATTGCTGGAGCAACCTTCAACACGATGCGTGCTGTCTGGAGTTCCAGTTTATACTCGGTCAAAACAAAATGCCGACTCCTTAATTCCTGTATTGTGCCGGTGCTCCTTTATGGATGCGAATCCTGGCACCTTACGAAAGCTCAGAATGCTCGCTTGTTGAGCTTTAAGAACAAGTGTCTGAGAAGGATTCTAGGGATTAGGTGGTTTGACTTCATAACCAACGCTGAAGTTAGGGAACGGACGCAGCAACCTCCAATAACTGGAGTCGCGAAGATGCGGCGATGGACCTGGCTTGGGCATGTACTCCGGATGCCTCGGGAGAGCCTGAACCCGTGCTGCCTCTTCTTTACGCCTGCTGGATCCCGCCGTCCTGGTAGACCGTCGATGAACATCTTACGGCTGTGTTCGGCTGAGCTGATGGATGCGGGCCTGACGTGGGAGGAGGCGAGAGAGCTGGCTGGTGACTGGGTATCCTGGAGGGATCTAGTGATGTCCACATGCTCCACATAGGAGCGAACGTGGCAAAAGAAGAAGAAGAGAAGTATACTCTCTCTTTAGATAAATTACCCACAGACTAATACGATTATTACATATTAGAATGCTTACTAGACTTGGTTAGTTTAAGATACTGTAATTGAATCTCAGAATAACTAATTGCAAAACGATTTCAGTTATTAATTAATTTTGTCAATTTACGATGAACGTAACTTTAGGGGTCCCCCAAGGATTGTTCCTCTGTCCTTTATTGATCTCATACTGCTAGCCAAACATTGCGTTACTAACTTAGATACATATTAAATCATATCTACACACATAAAAAAATACAGCATTTTAAATATTTTGATTCCTGTTCAAAAAGAAAAATAGTGAGATTTTCAAGAATTTGTATTATTACTATAAATAATATGGAGGCATTTGACGTAAAAATTAATCAAAGGAAAATGAATCATAACGATAAAGGATTTACCTGATGAAAAAAATTTTGATGACATTAGCTTCCGTTTCATTTAATATCTACTCTGGCTTCCATATAAATTTTGTATGCAAAGCTGTCAAATTAATTTTAAATGTGTAACAGCTAAATTTCGATTTCCACGATTTTCGGAGAAATCATTTATCTCTTTTTTCCCATTTTTTAATCGTATTATGTACATGGAATGGAAAGAGAGGCTTTATGATTATTGAGTGGGTAGATTTGCTAAACTTTTCGTATTCCGCACTTTTCAAATTCCGGAAATTTCAGTGTATTTACCATTTTTAATTTACTTTGCAAAGAATTTTAAGTAAATTAAAAGAAAAGAAATCTAGGTATAGGTAGAAACAAGTCGAAAAATGCCGTTTGTTAAGGGTTTTCCGTGATATGTACACTGACATAGATGTAAGAAAAAAAATAATGGCTATTTGAAACCCTCACACTTTCCCTTATCCGCACCTACTCGTAATTGAACATAATAATTAAATATAAACAAAATGCTAAGCTCTGGAAACGAATGTGGATTATCTAGGCGTTTACAGGGCTTATGACCTGTCATTGGCTGGGTAAAGTCTCAACTTAATGTATCACAAACATTCCCCATTCCGCCCATCATCTGATAACCATATATTATGACAAATTTTTGTAACTTGAATTTTTGAAACTCGCGCTCGTAAAATCACATTACAAGTGAATTTCTCACTGGTGACATCTGTTGAGAAGATTGTTTAGCATTTTTTGCAATCAATCTTTATTGGTGTAGGTAAGGCTCATCCGAACCTTATTACTTACTAGAAGATGCCTGAAGATGTCTCTCCAATTTTTATTTGCTTTATATTTTAACCAGTAAATCTTTTTGACAACATTTTGAATGTGTACAAATACTTGTAGACAAATTACTGGATTATAACCATGCTGGGCTAATTCCAGATATTATTGATATCCCAACAGAGACAGAGAAACTCTGGAAACGAATGTGGATTAGATAATTTAGGATTTTGGCGTTTACAGGCTTAATACAAGTTTCAAAAATTTGTCATATACATATGGTTATCAGATGATGGGTGGAATGGGGAATGTTGTAATACATCAAGTGGCCACTTAACCCAGCCAATGACAGGTAATAAGCACTGTGAACGCCTAGATAATCCACATTCGTTTCCAGAGTATCTCTGTCTCTATTGGGATATCAATAAAATGCTTAACGTTCAGATGGGTGGTATGTATGAAAACGACAGATGAATACAATAATTATGAGTTCGTAATTTTTATTAAAATTCAAGTATCACTGAAGACTTAAACTAGAAACATCGATGCTTTATTGTTTTCTTAACCCTCTGAGCAGTAAGTTCGAGTCAGCATAAGGAACAAAGTGCTTTGTAAATTATTGACATCCGCTATTGCATTAGGTATTTGTGCATCAGCTTCACGTTCCTGCGATTTGTTTATACAGGGAATTCACTCGCACGATACTAGCATAGGTTTTAGCCATAGAATATAACACAATTCTTACCAGTATGTATATCAACAATAGTACGATTACAATGACGGCTAGAGAACTTAGCCAGGAATGTTCAACATAAGCTTAGTAACAGTAAAATTCCACATTTACAAGGAAACTTTTGTGCTACGATGCTCGACATATTTATTTAGTTCTATGTTCAAGTGAAGATATACAATCACTATAAGATTAGTAGCTGTATTTTCATTTCAAGTCATACTGTTTACAACTGTACATAAACGAAACCATTTATTGGGTACGTGAAGGATCCGTAGTTTCTATAAAATTGTCAGATTTTTCAGTTACATTCTGTAAAAACATGTTTGGTCAGGTTCGTCCAACATAACCTGTAATCAGCCTTATTATTCATGGTAGTCACGATCTTACAAATAGCAGTGCCCATAAGTTACATGCCAGCTAATTTCTGATTACTTAACGAACGCTGTCCCGCTACTACCAATTCCTAGACGAGTGTTCCGGCGTGACCCAAATTTTTCGAGTCATTAAAATCAGTACAGTTTCACGATCAGTAGAAAATCCGTGCGCATTCGCGTGCAGAAGTAAGATAGCCCATATAGCACAAATACTCGCTAATTTTGTGTGTAGACTACTGCATACTAAACTTGCCGGCGGCCAATGCTATCTCGTAATACATAGCCCGATCACTATAAGACCAAGCCCTAATGAGTTACAATGTAATCTGCGACCAAAATATTTGTTTTTAATGAAAGTTAATGAGTCATTTAAGTTACTCAATATCCTAAACTGGCAGGCCAATCAATTGTAGAGCGCCTCCAAGCCAATCAATTGAAATATATTTTAAAATGACCATATTGCAAACTGCAAAAAAACTTTACCAGAATAATTTCCCTAAGGTTTTTTTGACGTAATGGACGCAAGCGCAGGCTAAAGCGATACATCTAAAAATCCTTAGTTCTATAAATTATACCGCGTGTTTACTATACCAGACATATTGTCTTTAAACGAGAACTTTGTTGCTCATATAAAATTGTAAACGGTTTACGCGATTTATAAAATCACAGTGGAAATAAAATACCAAACCATAAAAAAGTAACAACAAGCACAAACAGTTCCATGTCATTAAAAGCAGCTGTTACAAATAGGTCCTCGTATAAATCAACCATGTATGACATTTTTGCCGCGTAAAAAAACAACAATGGTTATATCTGACATGATTAATTTGGGAGTTAATGCCTTATAAACCAATCACGCATCCTTAATGTAAAGTTCCTACTATATTTACAATGATAAATACATCAATCAATCACAATAATTTGGTGAAACTATATAATGTCTACGAAAGAAAATAAATGGATAGTTCTTTTTACAGCGTTAATTCATTTGTTAAATAACTTCAACCAGTAAGGCAGTCCCAGTCAGTATTGTGGATCGGGAGTTAATACTAGATAAATTAGGTATACAAATAATGTAATGAAGAACTTCGATTTATAGCACTGTTCAATTATAACAGGTGATACAATCCATGCAATACAAATAAAGAATGAAGATGGTAGAAAATATGTAGTTAAAACACCTATTTAATTAGTTATGTAATATCAAAATGAGTTGCAGAAAGTCACAGTCCATGGTAAAAACATTGTCCTGACGTGATAACGTCTAATAAATCGATGAAAGCCGGCTGCACACACGAAAAAGCATGACTCATTGTCACGTTCCGCCTGAGCCGAGTGTGCAAGCGAGAGCGCGGAACAAGCGATAGAGAGGCACGATCGGCCTAAGCGTTCGGTTTGTGACGCATCTATTCTCTCTTCCACTCCATCGGCCGATGCGTCCGAGTAGAAGGAGAGACAGCAGCAGCACACAAGCAACAAAAAGTGAAAAACGAGTGCAAAAAATGAAAATTTTTATGGAAAAAAATGTAATTTTCAATTAACTCCTGCTTTGTATTATACAAAATAATGATAATTCAGTAATAATAATTCAATTCAATTCATAAAAGTATGCTATTTTTCATCAATGTTTTCTTATGACGTTATCACGTAAAATTATCGTCCGTAAACCGACTTTACAGATAGCCAAAAGTTTTTTCTATATTTTGCATAGCTATTCACATGATTTAAGATTTAAGGACTAAACATTCCCACTTATAGTTCAATTATAGGAAATTGTGGGTGAATGAAAAGACGAGAATTTATCCGAGACCGATGTAAGGATATTTAAATATTTATTAATAAAATAGCGAATATGAATGAATTCTTCTACAAATAAATATTATTTGTTGTAGCTTTTTGAAACATTTTTCATTTTAGATATATATTACAGGTTTACAATTTTGTTCGCAGGAAAAATACATAAAAGCATTTACATTGTGGCGACTCCGGGTAGTACTTACCGAGTAGCGAGTCGGAACCCACTTCGCTACTTACGCCATTTATCGCTTAACGGTTCGATACCGGAAACGAAAGGGCATGGGCACACAGCCGCTAAAAAAGCCGCGCAATTTAAGGCCCGTTCTTCCTTCCTTTTTCGACGCTCTGACTGGTGGACGACTGAAGATAGTATAATAGAAGGATAATTTCGTAGATTCAAACCGCGTGCTGAATAGTGTTCTTGAAACAAGCTAGATTCTTGTCGATCCGTGTAATGAAATATCTTTTGTAGTAGGCATTAGTGTTAAACCGAATAAATAGTGTTATTCTCATGTAAGTACGCTGTTTCCTTATTTGTGCAATATAATATATGTGGATCCTTTCTCTCGCCGCCTTCTGAAGAGAGTGTAGCGGGACTGAGTGATAGGAGGTCAGAGGACGCCGACGAGATCAACTACAGGTCCCGGCGGCTGGGTATTGTTGGAGCGGCGCGGCGCTAGCCCGAATCTACCTGGCGCGGGCACGTGGGAACGCTGCAGAGCAACACGGCGCCCGTAGGTAAAGAGGCCCCATTGGTAATCCAAAACCTTCCACACCCGAGCCACCCGCAACATGTTAAATACATTATATTTGAATTAACAGTTTATGTGCGTACATAATTCTTAATAAAATACTATTTACCTATAAGTTATATTTTTTATAACAATACGGAAATATTCCTTTTGGTAGTTATACGTGTAAACCGAATCATTAATACCACTGTGAAATCGATCGCAGAAATTCTTTCAAACACATTTCTTGAATATAATTCCACAGAAAAAGAAAAAAATTCGCACCTTGAATAGCAGGAACGAGTATTCCAGGGAAGGTAGGTATGGTATCATATATATTATGTATGTAAGTAAACACATAATGTATGCTGTAAGGATTAGGTGCAGGTGGAATTCTACAACCTTCGGAATAAATCTTCTGAAATAAAAAAATGGAAAATTGAAAACCAGAATAAAAACGAATAAAAAAGAATAAAAAGAAAATTCGAATTGAAGCACAATTTAAGAATATACATGAATCAATATGCACAAATGTAAAAGTGAAATTTAAAATACGTTAAGCTACTGAAAAATATAGATGTTTACGCGATTCAAAACGAATTGGAAATTTCCGGAAATAAGAATTTCCAGGTTTTACAGTTACCCTGGCGTAAATCGTTTTGTTTTGAATTGAACGGCCGACCTTTCCAGGCAGTTAAGTCCCCGCCAGCGGAGTACAGAGTGGAGAGAGTCGCTGAATAGTAGTTCTAACAGGAGCGTGATCACCGAGCTTCCTGCCGGTCGGAGGGTGTAGCTGTGCCCTAGGCTTAACTCTCGTGTGGTGGAACATTTTCCAAAAGGCCTTTGTTCAAGGGATCAAAACACCTATTCGTCTCTCTGGCGCTTTAAGTTTAACCGCAAATAAGACTCTTTTCAAACACATCATTCATACTTTACCCGAACTGCCGCGCCGCGCCGCGTCGCGCCGCGCTTCTGTTCGCGTTTTGATCAATTCCGCAAATAAAGCGACTTGATGAATGTGGCACAAAATACACAAATCTCAAAGAAAAATCTCTCAGAGAGGATATTTTTTGGAAAACGCTTAAGAAAACGCCGAGATTACATTCAGTCAATTGAGTCGATTCAAAATTCAGACAACACACACAAGAGGGCGGCTCGGGGTAATATTGATGTTGGAGTCAAATTAAAAAAGGATTAAAAAAACTGTTGATTTCTTTCTATCCTGTTTAATATTCCTAGGGAAATAAGGAAAGCCGTATTCGTTTCCAGCATCATGATAATGTAGAATTTTATTGTTTGTAAGTTTCTTGTTTCTAGGTTTTTTTAAAAATTAGGTATACGTGCAAAAATTTAGAAAGTTAAGACAATTAATGGAGGTACCTATTTTATTCAATGATTTGACCCAATAAGCTAGTTTGACTTCTCAGAATTTACGTAGGAAAACATTACACGATAAACTCACTTTTACTAAAAAGACGGTAAAAAAGGCTTCCACCTCAAAATTTTCTGTGAAAACAGAATAATAATAAAAACTTTTGGCTGTCTGTAAAGTCGGATTACGGACGATAATTTTACGTGATAACGCCATAAGAAAACATTGATGAAAATTAGCATACTTTTATGAATTGAGTTGAATTATTATTACTGAATTATCATTGTTTTGTATAATATAAAGCAGGAGTTAATTGAATTTTTTTTTTCCATAAATTATCATTTTTTTGCACTCGTTAATTCAAATATTTGTTTACTTAAATTATACAAATTAGTTACAAGTAACAATGTGCTATTGACAATTTATTTACAACTTATATACATATGATATAATGATGTTTAAGATCCTTCAACCTGTGTTATTTTGTGAAGGATAGGACGATGATAGGAAAAGTAGGATATCAAGGGGAGTGTTTCAAGTGTTATGTGCCTTGAAAAAGTCAAATCGATGGTGGTTCCTCTTAGCGTTGTTGACTTATTAACATCTGAAACGCATTCGAGATTGTACGTATCTTTCATATATTTGAGGAATGTGTCATCATTTTTCACGTTTGTGTTGAAGTCGCCGCAAAGAAGAATAGGTACATCGGCATCAATATCCATCAAGAACGGTGGCACAAACTGGCTGTTGTGCTAGCAGGAGTGGAAGAGAGATAGATGCGTCACAAACCGAACGCTTAGGCCGATCGTGCCTCTCTATCACTTGTTCCGCGCTCTCGCTTGCACACTCGGCTCAGGCGGAACGTGACAATGAGTCATCCTTTTTCGTGTGTGCACCCGGCGTTCATCGATTTATAAGACGTTATCACGTCAAAAACTCCCAAAACCAATAAAAATCAATATGCGACCGATCGCATATTGATCTCACCGATGACATCAAAAATCTAAACATTAAATGAACGTATCTCGCTTATTAATTCTCCGATTTACAAATAACATGCACTGATGGTTTTGTAGTTTTTGTTTTATTATTTTGTATTCACAAAAAATCTCATGCCACAAGCTTTTTTTCAGAGATGACATATCCATACAAGCTCGTTAAACGTTCGGTACAAAATATTCTACAGGTGTCAAATGTCAGTGTTATTAAAAAGTTAATCTAGCAGTTATTTTAGCGGAATTAAATTATTTCTTCCATTTAAAAATTTACTTCATCAACTTTCCCAACTGTAAAAGCAATGTTTTTCCAGTATCAAAATACGATATGTGGTGTCCATGGACACCAATTTGGTGTAACCTCCGGGGAACCAATCTTGTCTATAAATACATGGTGTAGCAAAACTCGTGGTACAACCCGAAAACTGGTGAATCTACATCATATTTTGAGTCGAATGTGTAATAAATAATATGACTTTTAAATGTAGATTGAATTTTTTTAAATTTCATTTCATGAAAGTTTTCATTAAGTAAAATTAAGTTTTCATTAAATAAATTAAGTAAGATTAAGTAAAATTTCGTGAATTCTTATTAAAATTCGGCTTTTTATTCTGTTTTATTTATGAATTATATAAATTTGACTAAATAAATGAGAGCCTTAACCATGCTTGCCTATTTTACAAGGCATCAGGTTCTCGGCATCCTGGTCGTCCACTGTTGACAATTCGTCGGCAGTTTGCGTCAGAGCTGCGGGACGTGGACTTGACTTGGGAGGATGCACGGGAGCGCGGCCGATCGCTTGGCCTGGAGGCAGTTTGTGGATTCCATATGCTCCACATAGGGAGCGGATATGGTATGATGATGAAATAAATTGCAAAAAAAAAAAAAAAACTTAATCAATTTTCTCGAAAACTATGAATCAAATCAACCCCAAATATAGTGTAGATTCACTGGTTTCCCGCTTGTACATCGAGTTTTGTTACGGGGTGTATAATTAGTCTATGGCTACAAGCCGATTGCACGCGATGAGCTTTAGACTATTTGTTTTTATTGCGGCTGTTCTGCTTCTATTTGTTTTGAGTATCTCTAGTGTTGTGTTGTACCTGCATTCAGAAGAAGGGCGAAGTGTTTTCCTTGATGTTGTGTGAGGGGGTGGGACGGTAACTAGTAACTTCATCACCCCCCCAGAGTGTCTCAAGCGCCCCCAGGAGGGTCGAGAGAACAAAGGGCCAGATTTTAATCATAGAATAAAAGATTTTCTAGGTGGTCGTTCCGCGAACTAAAATGAAATAGGGTACAAGAAAAATAGCATGTTTGTGTTTGCTAAAAGACGGGTGAAAACTACATGCTCTGTCTTACGTAGTAAGATCTATATCAATGGATCATAGTGGATTGCAGTTATGGTGGCCACTTTTAGTGGTGTGGGGTGCACAGAGAGAAATGAAAGAGTACTTACAGTTTTAGTGAACATTTATTAAACTAAAAGTTAATACAATTGCAAATGAAAACTCAACTATGTAAACTAAGATTGACATGGATTATGAAGATAAAAATTTACAAAATGAATTTAGATTTGAACGCAATTTGGCGGTAAGAAATCTGTGCAAAATTAACGTCGAGTCACGATGGTGGCTAAAATGAGTCTCGTCGTTGTTCAGCAGCGTTCGGCGGAGGTCGGTAGATTTGCTTCGTCCCGCGACGCGCGCGTGACGTATTACTTCCGCCACAAAAACATGCCCTACACTTTCAATATTTATCACGTCATTGTATCCGCAATGTTTCAGTGCTCAAAAACGTTGTTTTTAAAAATATTTTCACACCAAGGTCAAGCTTCTTCCTCAATCTGTCTCAGCCTAGTTGAACTATATAATATGTGAAAGTGAATGCACCCTTTAAGAGCATACTCCACCACGAGACTCGCGGCCGGCTCTCATAAAAACGTACTCCTCGATTTTACCCTGGAATTAAACATTAGAGCAATGATTTTTGCACACATTTTGGATATCGACCAGATGCGTGTTTGCATTGTCTTAATTTTTCGATATTTTATTTGTTAGAGGAAATAAATAAATAATTAAAAAATGAGACGATACAAAAACGCCTCTGGTCGATATCTAGAATGTGTGAAAAAATCATTGCTCTAAAATTCCAGGGAGAAAATCGGGGATTACGTTTGTATGGCCGCGAGTCACGTGGTGAAGTGTGCTCTTAGATGTTTGGGATTATGTCTCAAGCTATTAATAAAGAGGAGAAAGCTCGGGCCATTTAGAACTTCTTGGAGATGAAGGGAAGAGTTTAGCAATCATCCTCTTTGTCTACTACTTTGAGTTTTAAGAGCTCTCGAGGTAAATACTATTAACATAATAATATAAAATATAAAAATAAATTAGACCACTCTCTCACGTAAGTAGATATACGCGTAAAAGGGATTTGAGGTGAAAGTTGAAAAGATTAAAACACAAGGTACATTTTACAGTCCGCCTTGCGCGTTAGGCTGCCATGCACGAGGTCGCGGGTTCAATATGAAATATTCATTTGAATGTGATTTTGACGTAAAAATATTTCATATGTTAACTATACCTTGGACTGGCGCTGAAGCGTAAGACTGATCATCTTAGTAAGAAACTAACTAAAGCTCGAATATTTTCAGTTAAACCTAACCTGCGTCCTCTCAATCAGTGGTACACGTAATAGTCAATCTATTTATTTTTTTAACATCATTGGTAATAGTGGTATATTGGCGGGAAATGCGGTAGCACCCTGTCAGGTGGGGGTGGGTGGCGGGGGTGGTGAGGGTGAGGGGACACGCGTCACACCGAGCCGCACGCTCCAATCAACCTCCAGATGGATAAACGGATCCTAGGCGAGAGGTGTCAAACTCCGGGACGCGGACTCATTACCTGGAACGTAATATATGTAGGTATAAAGCACTTTGTACTGTAACAAAATAATTTTGTATAAATAACTTTTAATTCAATGAAAATGGCGGCCTCCGTAGCGTAATGGCTAAGACGCTGAACTCACGATACAGAGGTTCCGGGTTCGATTCCCGGTGAGAACACAAAAATCAAAAAGTGATTTTTCTCAAGCCTGGGTGTTTGTGATGTTGTTCCCCTCTGTAATTGGGCCTCCAGTGGCCTGTTGAGGTGGTTAAAAATAAAATAAAATAAAAATAAAAATAAAACCATATTCTTCAGCTTATAAAAGACGTAAATAAATTGGATTATATTCATCGGAATATTTATTAAAAAAAGAACAATGCTACAGACCTTCATGGGCTGATACGATAATGACATGACATTATTTATTTATATTTTAAAGTATTTAACCTTCTATAAACATAAACATTGTTGAAAGCCCCTGATTTATCGTTTGATAAATCTTCTTTCCACACGGCAATATTTTAACTTTTCTTCAGGTAAAAAATGTTACGTCCCTAGATCGATATTCAAATAGATTTACAAAAAAATACACAGCTAACACGAGTCTGTTTTTCTTAAATTAATACATAAAACCTGTAAAAATATTAAGTTTGTATATAAATATAATATCGTTAAAATTTATAACAGGAGATAAAGCAGGCATCGAAAAATATTCTTTGGCATAAAGTGTACGGAATTTATTAAATCGCAAAAGTTTATGCACTTTCATTTCCTATTCAAAGCTTATGGGGTCCTAAAACAAATATGATTATTATAGAAGATAGAAGTTATAGGTTAAATAATTTAAAGTGCGTTTTAAATATGGATGCTTTCAGTATAAATCACCAAAATAAATTAAAAAAAATACCAAGAGCTAAAAAAAAATAAACAAAAATCGCTCAGCAGAATTGTGGCAATAATGTATAGGAAGAAAGCGGAATAATTTGGTCAATCATTATTCCACTTTCCTGAAATGAATTATTCAAATTCAGTCACGTCTTTTCTGTAGTTAAATGTTAAATTTCAATCTTATTAGCAGTTAAAGGCATAAACCAACTTAATGTTGCGTTTTGTTTACAAATAGCGGTATTTTCGTTAAAAGTATGATTACATTACAAAGCGTTTTCGGCATGCAAATTGTATTCAAAATGTTATTTAAAATATAAAAGCCATATACTTTGTAAAATGTGTGTTATTAATATAACTTAAATGATGGACGGAAAAACAAAACTTTATTTGAGAAATATGTTTTTTTTATGTATGAGTTGCGTTATTATTTGCCTTGTTAATGTACAAAGCTATATATTTACTTCAAAAGGGTACATGGCTTCTAATTTGCTTTTACTTAGTGTGAGGAACGGACGCGGACGGGATAATCTGATGTGGACCAAAGGGAACTTCTCCGCATCTGCCTTGGATGACGAGAAAACCACGGAAAACTCGTCATGGAGAAGGACGACTATTGATGGACATCGGACATCGATAGTATTCCGATTAAATTGAAGAGTATTCGGTGTTTTGTGTCCAGATTTTAATAA
Organism: Micrasema minimum; assembly: GCA_022494985.1. Classification (NCBI taxonomy): domain Eukaryota; kingdom Metazoa; phylum Arthropoda; class Insecta; order Trichoptera; family Brachycentridae; genus Micrasema; species Micrasema minimum. The sequence goes on from JAGVSP010004841.1 coordinate 16,770, forward strand.
TTCGCGTATGCGTAATGCGTTTCGGCTGGCTAGGCCATATACTACGTATGCCTCCCGAGAGAGCCGCCACCATGCTTGCCTATTTTACAAGTTGACAATTCGTCGGCAGTTTGACTTGACTTGGGAGGATGCACGGGAGCTGGCGGCCGATCGTTTGGCCTGGAGGCAGTTTGTGGAATCCATATGCTCCACATAGGGAGCGGATATGGTATGATAATGATGATGATGATATTTATCACTCACCCAAATCTTGACAGGTCATGGAGGATTCATGTGCTACCTGCACCGTTGATCAATCATACGCTTCAGTACCAGCCCAAAGTATTACACTTAAAAGGCTAGTATGAAAATCACATGTAAATAAACTAACTTACTAACCATCACGGCATTTCCCCGAAAGGGGTAGGCAGAGAGGATAGGACGCCATACCACTCTGTCCTGACATACTTCCTTTGCTTCCTCTAAATTCATACATCTTCTCATGCACATACGCCGATTATTCCAACTTTTCACATGTCCACTTTCAAGTACTTGTCGTGCTTGGTCATGCCATGTCTTTCTTCCTCGGCTTCTACATCCAGGCACTTTTTGCATTTAAACTGCTTTTAGCTGTTCTTTCATCATCCATTCGCTCCACATGACCAAACCATCGTAAAAGCCCTTTCTTAATTTTGTCGATAATGCTTATATCAGCCTTGCACTCTGCTCTAATTTCGATATTTGTACACTTATCATACAAAATATATAAATAAACATTTCATGTTGTCCCCCTACGGGAATTGAACCCGCGACCTCAAGCATGGTAGCCAAATGCGCCACCACTATGCTACGAGGCGGACATAATTAATAATGTAATTAGTCTGGCGATTACTTCGTCTCATTCAATACAGTATACTGCAAAATAGTGTGAATTATATTGAATATCTCCTTCCTCCACAACTCCGGTGTATGAAGCACCATTATAATCTGGCCCCTGAGGTCTGAACGACCAATAAAAATGAATAAGTGTTCACGAAATACCCCGAGCGGTAATGTCGGCCATAAGAATTAATTTAATAAATTTCCAGCAGACTCTCGTGTGACATGGATTTAAGGGAAGGTTTCGTCTCTCCTTGGTGCAGTGCCAAGTTTTTCACTAAATCTCCTGTACTAAGAGTTCGGGACATAAAACATACAAGGAAAGCTAATTTCGCGAGGTACGTGTTTGTTTTAAATTAGTCAAGAATTAAAATAAAACTTTCCACATGCCTTTGGCTGACTTCCTTCAAACTGCATGGTGCATATATACCATGAGCAGCTGCAGGAGAGAATTAAAAGTTCGTAATAATAAGAGACTGTTAAAACTTCAAAATACTCTATAATACGCTTATGCGAGTAAATATAAGGTTTTAGATTGCATGCAAGACAATTCAATAAATTGGTTTTTATGTAATAGTGCAATCACTGCACTCGATGTACCGATGCAGCGCCCTATGCACATTTGGGAGCGGATAAGGGAATGCAGTAGTAGTGTTGCTATTTTACTAAGCATTTTCCATGATTTCGTATTTTTATGGGAGTTGTATCCTGAGAAATACCTAAATTTGCTATTTAATGCTAAACAAAAATGATATTACGGTAATAATTTATATGAATGTCCAAGGACACCGATGAATATTATGGCACACAAGAAAGTTTTAAACATTTAGCCTATAAAACGAAGCAGAATATTGCACTTTTAGTCAATGATGTTTAATTCACATAGATGAGCTATTTTCTTCCGTTCCTTGTCATGTCCTAGTCCAGGAAGATTGAGACAATTTTGTCTCAATCTCAACTTTTTAGTGGGAAACAGAATGATTAAAAGTGTTTCGATAGTGGAAGACAGAGTACTTGTATTTGTTTCACTGCAAAATACAAATGGAACATAACATTTTGACAGTTAAATAGCTTGTCTAGTGTAAACTTAAAATGTTCTAGTATTGAACACCTTTAGAACGTCTAAAAGTCTGAAAATCTATAACTAATGCGAAGGGGATTGTAAAGGTAGTGTGCATTATAGATCCATTAACATAAGGGAATAACAACGTACCTATTATTTACTTGTGCGTACATAATTTCGAGGCTTTTACCTTAATGCGTCCACTTGTAAATATTTAATAATGTATTCTTATGGCGGAGTTCATAAAACTTCTTGGTACACGATTTTCTGTTTCTTCCATGTAAGCGGGTAAGTAAAACGCGTCTCGTGATAATACAGAAAGAACTTTGATTCAGTATTTACTTGAAAAATAAACTTTTTGATTCTCTGTGGGTTTTCAACTGTAATAAATGTTACAATGCCTTTCTTCGATTTCCTTATCGGCACCCAATGGTGCATAGTATTTATTGTTTTATTATTATATGAAGATATGATGATACGCTTCACGTCTTACGCTTCAATTTCAGTATACGTAGCAATAATTTCTTAATTAATTAATAATCTTCACGTGTTTATTGTAGAATCATATGTTTCAAATTTGGGACTTATAAGTAAAAGTGAGTAAGAAAGCCGGAAACGAGTTGTTGTAGGGTTATTCGAACCTAGAATTTCCAGACCGGAGTCCACAACTTTAACCACAACACGACGTAAATTCAAAATGCAGTTTAAAAAAAATCTCTTCGAATAACCTCATGCCATCACGAGCTATCATGATTACCAGCACTGAAGTTTAAACGACTGTATCTCGCTTATTTTTTCATCATTTGACATATTTCTTTTTTTCCGCGCTTCTTGCTTACTGGATTCACTTAATTGATGAAAATTTAAAAAAAATATAAGTATTTTTCACATATTTTTAAAGAATTCTTAAAAATTCTTAATTGATAAATTATTGACGTATTTAACGTATCTCTAGCTTTAAATAAATACATAGGGATGATGATAAGGATAATATTTTTGGTATCGTTGGGAATTAGGATTGGGAAGAAGCAGCTGGAGACAGGACCTGACCAGGACCTTACCAGGACCAGAGATCTGTTACAGAAAAAGAAAATTACAGAAAAAAAGGATATCTTTATTAGATCATTATCTTCGTAGTGGAAGCACATTTGACTACTGTGTATGAGGTCACGGCTTTGAGTCCTACGGGAATCGAACCTAATGCACTTGAAGTATTTGTGCAATTTTACTTAATCTTATGAACGGTACGGTTTGTGGATTCCATATGCTCCACATAGGGAGCGGATATGGTATGATGATGATGACTTGTGCAAGCTTTTACGTGAAGGGGTCAACATGAAATATTTATTTCCATGTGATTATTATAATTATTTTAATATTAATATTTTACGTGTGGTACCTTGGACTGGTTCTGATCATCTTACCTTCATGTAGTAAAATGATAAAGATACACTGCACTTGGTGTACCGATGCACTGCCCTATGCAACATTGGGTTCGAATAAGGAAGAAGTAATAGTAGTATTCATTTTACATAAAATTAGAAAAATAATGTAAAAAAATAAAAAAATACAAAAATAATGTAAAAAATTTCTATGGGTTTATACAGAAATATTTCCCAGCTATCTTTTGTCTTGCTAGTATTATAAAAATCAATTTATTATGGTTAGTTTTCCCCGAATGGTGTATCGTGTTAGTTTCTCTAGGCCAAAGTTTGTTTTTGTGGATATTTTTTAGTGCCCTTGTAATTTATCGTCCGGTTCTGTCAAGATTCGTGAGTGGAGGAGATGGTCCCGGGCTGGGAGCAGAGGGGCGTATCTACAGCTCACTGCCGAGGGACTGTGGCCTCTGGCTGGAGGGAATAAGGAGCAGTTTAGTGTGATCCCCACTGGAGTGGAAGGCAGTCGTGGATTGGGAATATTAGAAAATTAAAAATATAAAAAGTTTAAGCGTCAGCCCTGATGATGGACGCTGTAATGTGTTCTGAAACTAGACAATGAACACCAACACTCCTTGGCTCGGTGAAATTATTATACATTTTTAGTAGCTGTTATAGATGCCAGACGAAATAAAAAATGAACAAAATTTAAAGTTATTTAGGGCTAAGTGTAAAAAATATATATGTGAGAGAAATATTAGTGTAGATAGTATATCATGGCTAAATTGAATTAATAATAATGATAGGATAAGAATAGTTACGAAAAAAATAAAGTGTAATGTAAAATATATTATTCTACGTAAAAAAAAATATATAGGTACTAAATAAATACAATAATAAAGAATCAACGAAATTGGATGGGCAAAAAACACGCTGGTTTTCGGAATAATTAATTGATTGTGAGATAGAATAAGATAAGACAACGTTTCTTTGTTATTACGGATAATTTTCAATGCGCTGTTTTCGTTATTGTCTGCCCTTGTTTAGTAAACATATACACCCCTAATATAATAACAATAATAATGAATATTTATTCCAAACCTTGAGGTGGGGAGTAAAATAACTTGAATAAATAACATGAAATAACATAACACTGGTTATAAATACTCGTAACTAACCAACTAACCATCACGTGACGACTGGAGGGGGTTTTTTTTACGTCCAAAGATTTAAAATAACTAATAAAAGTTAAATAAAAATACTTGGTACCCTTCCACTTTATAACTAGTTTTTCTAATCTGAGGTTCCAAGTAACAATTTTGTAACATTCGGAACTGGATTGTTTTTCTTATGTTTGTCATAAAATATGCATTACTGTCCTGCATTTTACTAAAATGACGCACCTGACATTAAATTAAAAACGAGTTTCGGCTCAATTTTCTAGTACGGGACCGTGTATCGCAGGAAAACTGCCCGAATCCGGACCTCTGTCTCGAATTCGGACACTTTCGGGTACTTTCGGACACTTTCGGACACTTTTTGTCCCCCGGGCCAGGGTTCACATCCAGCCGCGGCAGATTTACCGCTCCTTTGTCTCGGCCGATTCGCCTGTTTTTGTCCACTTCTGCGATTCATAAATAATTTCGCACGCGTTAAAGCTCTTAACAATGGTGGCCCTATACGCCCTATAGTGACATGAGGGGCCAAACGCTTTTTCTTGTGTTTTTTAAAAACACCTAACTTGAGTGGCCTTGTGAAGTGACGAATTTTTTTTATGCATTTAAACTGAAATTGTACAAACACAACATTTTGGGCCTGTTTAAATACTTATACACAAATCTGGATTTATCCCAAAACAGGAGAAGTAATATATTTCATTTTTATATCCCTACAGAGATGAGGGATATAAAATGAAATATATGTTGTATAAAAT
>JAGVSP010004842.1:0-13860 GCA_022494985.1 Micrasema minimum
TACCTACTACCTTTAAAAGAAAATAAACCATTTCTGAAGGTTTTAATAAATTATCTACCTCCGAAAATACCAATTCAGTTAGAGAGAAAATAAAATAACTTATTCATTTTTGAATGCTAACCAAAAGATATGGGAAAAAAATCTAATCTGTAAATTTGGCTTCCCTACTGCTGGCTGGAGCAGTAAAAATTATTGAAAATAATAATTGCATTAAGTCGAGAATCAATACAAATCAGTTTGGTAGGATCTAGGTAGGTATTCAATAAAAATTAATATGTAAGTATAAAATTTGTTAAAGTTAATAAATCCTGGAATTGAACTGACTAAATAAAAAAGGATGCAGCGCACAATTTTAAACCGATTATTCAAGAAATTAAAAAAACATTGATAGAAACGGAACTAAATCGTTTTTAAAAATTAACGAAATTAAGTAAGAAATTTCACTACTTTTTTATACTACTATAACCAAATACCATTAGTGCATATTAAGGCCTGGTTGCATATTATTATTGCCAGGGTCTCCACTGATTGAGTCGCCATCCCATTATTTTGATTTTTAAATGTGTGAAAAGTAATAATAAATAATAATAATAATAATATTAAAAAGTGGCGTTAAAGTTAAGGTTTATTCAAAAAATCGTTCCTTTTATGTCAAAATTGGATGCAAAAGGAACTGTTATTTGAATTTAACCTAAACTTATTGTTATTATACTTCGGTCTTCGTTTTTGGAATTTGTGTTAACGTCGCCGCGCGCCGCGACGCGACTCGGCGTTTCGGAGCCTAGGCATAGGTATTGCAGAGTTCATCTTCTGGGCTCAATATGGACACTGGATGTAGCTGATGGATCAAAGATGATATGAATCCAGCCCAGAAGATGGACACTGCAATGTGCTCCGAGACGTCGGCAATACAAGGCCTAAAAACACGGCATAATAACTCAGAAAAGCACAATCTGTATCCTGAAGGCAGTGAAAATTTACGAATACTGTAAGTGTACAAGTATATTATATTATATTTGTTTACCTCACTTTCTCGGCTGAGTCTCTTAAATAAATCGTCCGATTCAAATTTCGCCTTCTGGTCCGGAACTACCCTTGGCATTTTGAAGATAAACCTCGGTTTGGGCTGTTCGTACAGTCCCATAGAGTCGAAGGGCATTCCGGCAAGGGCTGCTGCATCAGACATCGAGTGCATCCTAGACTCCTCACTTGAGCGTGGTATTTTTACTTGTGTTATTAAACTTTTTGTTAAAAAAACGTCACTTTTCAGTGATCACCACTTTACCAAATTGCACAAAAATCTAACCAATGACTGGCAGATAACCACGAAATTCAAATACACTATTAATTAAAATAACGATCAAGACTACCATGAATGAAATTAATAATGTTTTCAATAACAACAGTTTCGATCGTCAATTTTCTGATTAAATTTCACGTTTCAAAGCGACGCAACCTCACTCAGTCAGCTTCGGCGAGACACTGATTTTTTTCCGTCGCTACTTTGTCCCCCCTGAGTGCAAAGAAGGCGGTTCCCGCCTGGCGGCCGAGTGTGGCGGGAAATGGAGACCTGTGATTGGTCCGTTCCAGAGAGGGTGGGGCGCGTGAAAGTTCAGGAAGGGGGTGCTGTCCTGAATTTTGAATTTTCCGACCCCCTCTCCAGAAAACTGGAAAGCTCCCGTTTGGAGTAGGGAACGGTGTGTTGAGTATTTTTAATTTGCTTTGTTTACGACTTTCAGCATTTCACCATTTCAGATATGAAATAAACGTAAATGGATAGTGTCTCCATTTTATTTTTGTACCTGCTGTTTGTACTACCTACATTCCTACAATGTTAAAAATAATTACATAAGGGGTTACAGCGTAAGCATATGTTATAAGGACAACGTTAAAAGCTATCAGGTTAAACTGGACCAATCAAACAATTTTTTTATATTGTCAGAACGGTTGCTAAAAATACATAGCATTTTTTAAAATTAAAAATAAATCTATTTTCATTTAAGTCAAAGCGGCTTGTGCTTGACAATAGGAATCAAGTCGTGGCGAAGTGGGGATTCGAACCGGAGATCTCTAGACTCAGAGACGGCGACGCTACCACTGGGTTTACCACCCTTTTCGAAATAGTACCTCTTGTAAGTTATTGGATGGTAAAAATATTTCATTTGTGATACCCTAGACTGGCGCTGAAGCGTAAGACTGATCATTTTGTCTCCATGTCACAAATGATCAAGATTCAATGTATTTGGTGTATTGTGGTGCGGATAAGGGAGAGTAGTTAAAGTGCTTGAGGTATATTTATAATATTTAATGTAGAAAATAAATAATTTTGTTTCTATTAATAGATTATTTATCAATAAATAAATATCTCCATAATGAACTTAATGAATTATTACAACATTTTGGGTGTGTTCAAGTACTTGTACACAAATCTGGGTTTATCCCATGACGGGAGTAGGTATATATTTAATTTTTATATCTCTACAGAGATGCTTGTAAACGCTTGAATATCCATATTCCCGAATTTAAAAAATATATATTGTGTACATCGTATCTGTAGGGACATAAAACTGAAATTAATGAATTACTACTACTACTACTACTTTCCCTTATCCGCACCCAATGGTGCATAGGGCACTGCATTGGTACACCAAGTGCAGTGAATCTTGATCACTTGTTACATGAAGGCAAGATGATCAGTCTTACGCTTCAGTACCAGTCCAAGGTATCACACATGAAATATTAATGTAAAAATCACATGTAAATAAACATTTCGTGTTGACCCCTTACGGGAATCGAACCTGCGACCTCATGCATGCAATTAATAAATTATGTATCTATTTACTAAAAAGCGTATTTATTCAAATTTTAGTCCAAGAAAAGAATTTTACAAATCGAGGAGAGTTTTCTCAATGTAACGTAAAACAAATCAAATTTTTCGTATCTTATTATCTACATAAATATATGTATTTACCTATTGCTAATCAAAAGAATAAACCGATTAAGCTTTAGACAAAACCAAACCATTTAATATATTAATGTAGATAGATAATACTTCATTTTTAAGCTTAATTAATAAGTCCCTACTATAATAGTAATTTTACAAAACTGATTCAGTGTTGTATCACTTTGACCAAACGCTCCTCATTATGTTTATGTAAAAATTTGCTCTTTTCTGTTAAAATAATAATTATCTTGCCGTTTAAAATATTTGCTGACCAATTTTGCAAAAATAAACAAAATGCTAACCCGCTGTTTATTGGAAAATTAGTAAATAAATCCGTAGGTAAAGATAGGTGGGTATAGACTGAAACGGAAAATTATTGTATTTTTATATCTAGGTACCTAAGCACGCAAGATGTTGCAAATTGCCAAAAGAATAGAATGTAGGAGAAGTAGTGTACTTATGCAAAAAATCTACGATCACGGAAATTCAGGGAGTGATTATAAATCTGATAAGATCTTATTAAGAATGTAGCGTCCCATCCATTCATCATCCCATAATTCCCAGCCCTATTTCCAGCCGTTGGGTTGGTAGGTACCTAGGTAGATATATTTCCGTATCTATTACGTCGGCGAATCCTCAACCCTGAAGCCTGATGTCCCTATCTCCGTAAGTGTTCCTATTGAGGGGGTGAGATATCGATCTGGAGGACCTGAAAGGCGCCGCCGGGGGAAGTGTCGGGGTGAGTAGGTACTACCTAGGTACTAACTATTAGTGATAGGGAGATAGCGAGTACTGGAGAAGGCTGTATGCTGTATTAGGCTCTATGTTAAAGGAAATGCGTCAAAAGTATAACATTACAAAACCCCGAAATATTATGAAAAAATCATAAGATTTCCTCTATGCTAGGTATTTCAACGCAGAGATGAGTAAGCTTTTTAGCTTTTTTTAGCCTAAAAATGTGGAGCGTAAAAGAATATTTTTCGATACGTGTGCAAGTATTAAAAATACTGCCTGGAGTGCTCATTGAGGCTTGATAAAATTCGAAAATGCAAACTTTATTAGCTTCATTAGACCTATTCTGTCTTGATTATAAGATCCTTCCAAATAGTATGTAAAAAAATATTGCTGTCAACTGTCATCGTATCTAACCAAAAAACGAAACACGCGATTCGTATTTTAAAACGAACAAGTAGGTATGTAGATATTACCTAAATACTACTACTTTTTCCCTTATCCGCACTCAAGGTATCGAATATGAAGGATTATGGAATCGCATGTAAATAAATAATATTTCCTAACACCAATAGAAATAATATTCAATATGTGTGATACCTTGGACTGGTAGCATAAGACTGATCATCTTGCCTTCATGAAATAAAATGCACTTGGTGTACCAATGCAGTGCCCTATGCCCAATTGGGTGCGGATAAGAAAATAGTAGTAGTTGTATTATGCATTGAAAATACAAAATGTTCGTACCTAGATACTCATCTATGAATATCGCGATTAAATTCAATATTTAGGTATATTTATTATTATCCATAATTTTAAAAAAAACGAAAAGTGCCACAAGAGAGCGTCTATTTAATCAACTAGTAAATGGATGATACTTTTTAATATTCACTTCTCATTGCCTATGTAATTATGTATGTATTTAGTAATAATATTTACAAAGCTAATATTTACATATCTCAACAGCTAAAATTTAATTTCGATTTTTCATTGTTATTTTTCTTTTATTTACGTTGATTTTATATGCCAAAACCTATATCTAAAGAAATCCACTGATAACCACATGGTTAGTGGAATCTTTCTTGTTTTTTATTGAAAAAAACTATTAAAAATAAGCGCCATTTTGTGGCACTGAACTTAAATAACAATAATAATAATAAAAAGGACGAGACTTCTTAGTTTTTGAACGCTTCATCCCCTTCGAAAAGTAAACGTTTCCGCTTGGCTGCCCTTACCGCCCAGAACCTACAAAGCGCCGCGGAATTCGCCACGTAGTAACAAGGTCCCAACCATTGAACGAAACAAAATTTAAAATTTAAAGAGTCCAACACAACCTTTTGCTATGTGTCTCTCACTTATCAACGTTAAATCTCGAATAAACTTCCTATTTTTATCTCCGAATCGATCGGATTCTCGTTCTTTGTCGGCAAAATACTCGCTGATACTTTCGTTTTTGTAGCAAATTGAAATGCACACTTTTTCTAAACTAAAGAGTGTGTGCATTTTCACAGTGCACTTGACTCGTTCGTGTCTAAATAGCGATCGTAGATAAGTAAAGTAGGTATCGATTCTTTTTGAGATGCCGACAGGAGACATTTTCTGGACTGTTTTGTGATATTTATGTAATAAATATAATATAATAATATATAATTAATTCATGTTTGGAAGACCTATGGTAAAAAAGGTGCCCGACCATAGACCATAGAAATGAGACAAAACTAGACCAAATTCATAAATGAAGTTTTATCGACATTTTTAATGTGTAAGTACTTACTATTTATAAAAAATAATACCTAATAATATTGCAATGGCATAAATAATATTGCAATGGCACAATATTAGATACAGCACTGTATCGGTGGGATCATCTTGGTGATATAATACTTTTGTACTTATTTTTTCCACTTTCATTATAACCCTAATTGTTATTCCGGTCATATTTTGCCAAAACAAAATAATATCTACACAGGTCCAGTACTGGGAAAAATGTTAGTGTGGGGAAATCCAACCGCTGTGTTAGGTGTGTTGATAGAGTTGGCTATAAATATTTCATGATAAACTTTAGAATACGGAGTGAAAAAAAAATTCATCCTATATAACTAACTATCACGCCATTTCCCCGTAAGAGTAGGCAGAGAGGATAGAACGCCATACCTCTCTGTCCTGACATACTTCCTTTGCTTCCTATACATTCATACATCTTCTCATGCACATACGCCGATTATTCCGACTTTCACATGTCCATTTTCAAGTACTTGTCGTAATTGGTCATGCCATGTTTTTCTCGGCCTTCCTCGGCTTCTACATCCAGGCACACTTGCGTTTAAACTTCTTTTAGCTGTTCTTTCATCACTCATTCGCTCCACATAACCAAACCATCGTAAAAGCCCTTTCTTAATTTTGTCGATAATGCTTATCTATCTCAGCCTTGCACTCTGCTCTAATTTCGACATTTGTACGCCTATCATACATAGTCTTACCACAAAATTCATCCTGATGTGTATTTTATTACTGCCCAATAAAAACATTTCATTTTATTTTTTCAGCGACCAGTTTTATTTGCGGATAGTTGAAATAGGATATAATATATCCGGAATTTAAAATTAGTTCCAAGGCAATAAAAGTTGTTAAAATTTGCCAAAAAAAAAAGGACTGAAAAATATTTGTATTAGTCGCCACGCGACTTCCGCCCTTCAGTTATAAGGGATGAACACTACAATGTTATAAAAACATACAAGATTATGTATTAAAAATATTTTTGCATTTTACTATCTGCGATTACAATAATATGTAGTACTTAGTACCTACCTACATACCCATCTTATTCATTATTTTATTTTATTTATTTATTTACCTTATACACATTTTTTTTTAATAGTCTTTATTAAGAAATAATCATAACTTAAAAATAATCAACATAAAGTTACAGAAAAATTACTCAATTTACAAATAATATTAAAAAAGTTTACAAAATATAAAAATACAAAAAAAGGTAGAGATATAAAAAATATATACATTGCTAAAACCATTTCATTAAATTATTATGGTGTACATTGGCGGACTTATTGCCTAGTGGCGTTTTTTCCAACCAATTTACTAACGATATACATAGCTTCCGATGTCGATAAAAAATTGTAACCACAATAATTTACATATAGGTACTGAATGTAGGTAACCAATATTGATTTTTTTTGAGTTTAATTACAGTTTATATAATATATCAATGAAGGTGATTGAAAATTCATATCTTTTTCTAAATATACACAAATACACATACTACAGTGTACCAACCTTACATAACAAAGTGCCCGCTTAACCCAGCCAAAGACAGGTCACAAGCCCTGTAAACGCTCAAATATCCATATTCCTAAATTTGAAAAAAATATACCTCATCTCTGTAGGGATATAAAATGAAATAATACATGATTTATTTTTATTATAAAGACTTTTCTTTAATGGCGGGGCCTTTACTTAAAATATTTGATAAAAATACTAATAAGAAACAACTTTTCGAGTGACCTAGCCAATGACAGGACATAAGCCCTGTAAACACCTAGATATCCATATTATATTTTTTACACAACATTTTTTTAAATGAATACAAATACTTGTAGACAAATTACTGGATTTATACCCATGCTGGCTGATATCAGATATTATTAATATCCCAACAGAGACAGAGAAACTCTGGAAACAAATGTGGGTTATCTAGGCGTTTACAGGGCTTATGAACTGTCACTGGCTGGGTTAAGTGGCCACTTGACGTACTACAACATTCCCGATGATGGGCGGAATGGGGAATGTTGTAGTACGTCAAGTGGCCACCTAACCCAGCCAATGACAGGTCATAAGCCCTGTAAACGCCTAGATAACCCACATTCGTTTCCAGAGTTTCTCTGTCTCTGTTGGGATATCAATAATAAGGATTTTTTAATTCACAGAATATTAACAACAAAATCGAATACTCAAATATCTTGCTAATGTGTTGATTATACAGTTTTCCTAGTACATATTACGTAATCCCGTATAATTCTAGAAAATTGAGAAACGGAGCTGGTGTAATTTAGACGGAATAATTTATATTGAACTTCCTTTCCTGTCGGCATTATGGCTAATTTTCTATCAATAAAAAACCCGACATTCTTACTCTCCTTGGACCTTCCATCAAGAAGTTTTTACCTGAATGAAACCCATTATTATCTAGCCATCAGAATTGGTGATTCATTGACAAATCCATACCGTATCTTTTTTTTATTATTCTGCTAATGGCAAATATTCAACGACCGGAGACTAAATGATAAAAACAGACTATCATATTATTATACTGCTTATTTTTACAGCAAGAAAATTTTATGTGAATAAATTAATTGACGTTTTACGCGTCTAATTAAATTTATTGGCAACTTGTACAATATTTCAAGAGTAAAATAAAACATTTTTGTTTTAAAACATGTTCACTAGTGATGGAAATATGGACAAGGACATTGAAAGGAGGGTTAGTGCCGGTAACAGAATTAATGGTGCCTTAAAGTCGGTAGTATCTAATAAGTGCTTATCAAAAGAGGCTAAATTGGCAGTGCATAATGGAGTTCTGGTACCAACCCTTATGTATGGAAGCGAAGCATGGAGTTGGAAAAATAAGGATGAAATGTAGTTGAAATGCGATCTCTCAGGCGAATGTGTGGTAAAACTATGTATGATAGGTGCACTAATGTTGAAATTAGAGCAGAATGCAAGGCTGAGATAAGCATTATCGACAAAATTAAGAAAGGTCTTTTACGTTGGTTCGGTCATGTAGAGCGAATGGATAATGAAAGAACGGCTAAAAAAAATTATGATGCGACTGTGCTGGATGAAGAAGTCGAGAAGACCGGGAAAGACATGGCATGATCAAGTTAAACAAGTGCTTGAAGTGGGCATGTAAGAAGTCGGAATAATCGACGTGCGTGCATGAGAAGATGTATGAACGTGAGGAAGCAAGAGAAGTATGCCAGGACAGAGTGGTGTGGCTTTCTATCCTCTCTCCTTACCCCTTCGGAGAAATGGCGTGATGGCTAGTTAGTTAGTTAGTTAAAACATGGCTCACATTATGTAGGTACTAATTATTTAGATCCTCGGTGTCGGTAGATACCTTCAGAAGTTTCATGTCTATTTTATGGCGTTTAATGGATGATTACTTTGTCAGCAGCTAGCACCGTTCTGGAGCGATTAGTTACACATGTCAAAACGTTTTATGGTACAGCCTGACAGACGGTCGTGTTATTATTTTGTTTTATTATCGGGGCATAGAACCAAGAACGAATCACATTTGGGCTGATTAAAGATGTACAAAAATGTTACATTGTTATGTTTATTAGATACTAATTTCCAATTAAAATCTAAGAGAAGAGAAGAAGAAGATTCTTCTCTATGGCTGCGAATCGTGGCACCTAACTAGGGCCCAAGACAGCAGAATACTAAGTTTTTACATTGTTATGTTTATTAGATACTAATTTCCAATTAAAATCTAAGAGAAGAGAAGAAGAAGATTCTTCTCTATGGCTGCGAATCGTGGCACCTAACTAGGGCCCAAGACAGCAGAATACTAAGTTTTGAGAATAGGTGTCTTAGAAGAATTTTAGGTGTGCGGTGGTTTGACTTTGTAAGAAACACAGAGGTGAGGCAACGGACACAGCAACCTTTGGTATCTACTGTCATCCGGCGAAGGCGTTTCGGCTGGCTAGGCCATATACTACGTATGCCTCCCGAGAGCCTTAACCGTGCTTGCCTATTTTACATGGCATCAGGTTCTCGGCGTCCCGGTCGTCCACTGTTGACAATTCGTCAGCAGTTTGCGTCAGAGCTGCGGGACGTGGACTTGACTTGGGAGGATGCCCGGGAGCTGGCGGCCGATCGCTTGGCCTGGAGGCAGTTTGTGGATTCCATATGCTCCACATAGGGAGCGGATATGGTATAATGAATGAATGAAAATCTAAGAGAAAAATAAACGTTTCAACACTTATATTATACACAATTATTATGATTCGACTAAACAGGTCGAACGAGGAAACAGGTTGGGATGTAGTGGGATTTGAACCGGCGTGCCGCGGATTCTAATCTGGAGTCGCGACTCTACCACTGGACCACAACACGGTTTAAATAACAAATAAAAGACACCAATATTTATTACCATCATCATACCATATCCGCTCCCTATGTGGAGCAAGCAATGGAATCCACAAACTGCCTCATTACGAACGCAAAAACCTTTCCTGAAAAATCCTGATAAATATCTACATATTTGCCGAATATTATTTCACGGCGCGATCAGGCAAACTCAACACCTCTGACGTCACAGACAATCGGCTTTTGGAAATTTTCTCGGAACTATAAATCGCTATATTTCCATCATTTCAAATTTTACAGTAAAACGTTATGAATAGTCCAAAGGATCCGATCTCAGGGTCATTCGGATTAAAAAGGACAATGTGTCATTTTTTACGGGACTCTGATGTCCTTTGAGCGCGATTTTGCCTACAAGGAAAAAGGTTTTGGTGAGTTTAGCGCTTTTTGGACGAGGAGTGGAGCAGGTAGATTCTCATCCATTCACCATCCTGACTAACAATGTAATATTTTGCTATCAAAACATTACACCGATAGATTACCTGCTTAAGAGAATAATACACGCTCACTGACATGAATTATTATTGATACTGCTCAGGGTGACCATTCCTCTTCCGAAAACGAAACTAAATTCACCTTAAAACATTCAGGTTGTTTAGAGAAATTTCTTGGTGGAAGTTCATTGTAATCGAAATAAGATTAAAAAATAAAATTAGTTGACACTTTAATCCACTTTTGTTTTTGGTACCAATAACCGGTTTCACCGCTTCCGCGGCATCGTCAGACTGGTGGTTCTTTCAAGTGGTTAAGACTTTTTATAGGGGACGAAATTTAAATGGTGGGGGTGGATTCTTGGTATTTTTTTTCAAAGTAATATTATATTACTTTGAAAAATATCTAAATACAGAAAAATAAAATACCAAAAATCCACCCCCACCATTTAAATTTAGTCCCCTATAAAAAGTCTTAACCCACTTGAAAGAACCACCAGTCTGACGATGCCGCGGAAGCGGTGAAAAACGGTTATTGGTCCCAAAAACAAAGGTGGATTAAAGTGTCAACTAATTTTATTTTTTAATCTTATTTCGATTAAATTCACCTTTATTTTCCCCGCCCCGTTTGAGTTTTGTGAAGATGGGTAACTGAGAAAATGGAAAAGAAGGCAGCTTGCAAGACGAGGTCAACGAATCAATATAAATAATACTTAATAATACCTAATCCACTTATTTTCGCTTGTTTAATGAGTACAATCCTCATCCATGAAATTACAATAGTAGATAGGTACAAAAATTTGGTAAAAATCGTGACTTTAAAATTTTTATTCAGAATAAGTAAGTTTTATTATTTATGCATTATTAATGAGTATCGATACTCTTTTCGATTTCTCTGTTAAGGGTTTGATAATTTATTATTTCTTTTGTAATACGTAATATTTTATCATATTTCATTTAATTTTTCTACTAAGCCTTTGTATTTATACACCGTGTAACAAAACTCAATGTACAAGCGAGAAACCAGTGAATCTACATCATATTTGGAGTCGATTTTGTAATATTTTTTATTTTTATTTGACCAATAGTTTTGGAGAAAATTGAGTTACAGAAGTTGTTTTTTTTTCGATAAATTTTCGCAAATTGTAATCAAAATATCATTTATTTAGTCAAATTAATACTATCCATAAAGAAATTAACATTAAAAACCGCATTTAATAAGAATTTGTGCAATTTTAGTTAATCTGCGGTACTAATGAAAGCTTTTATGAGAAGTTTCAGATTTTCTAATTCAAAAGTCATATAACAGATTCGACTCCAAATATGATGTGTATTTACCAGTTTTCGGGTTGTACTGCGAGTTTTGTTACTCCGTGTATAAGAGAAAATTTGTTATTGGTTTTCATGTTTATTTAATATACTTTTACTGTTGTTTTTCCTACAAATAAAATAAAACAAGGTTGATGAATTTTCATGATTCAATTTATTTATAGATGCATTCTGTTCCTGGTCACCCTAGTCCAAGTTATGAGAAATTTACGTAACAGTGCAGCAGCCACCTGTGCAATTTGATGCCTTTTTTTTCTCAGAATGGCGAGGTAATGGCGCATTCACAATATTTAATCCTGTATTGGGACACGCTTTGTTAACTTATCAACTTTTTTACTCAGTATCTTTTTATAGAAATTTGACAAACTCAACACAACAGCATTGTGAGGACTTTATTCTCCGTTTGGATATGATATTATTTGTGTAATCAGAAGCTGGATTTACTTTATAAATGATAAATATTTGTGTTATTGTATTGTTAGGGGATTGTTTGTTTCTTGTAGTTTCATGATCCGGGGGAGTTTCTTACGCTACATTGCCGCCCTTACAATTTACAACACACGAACAGTTTTTTTAAAATCTCAGATTACTTTTTATTCCATTTGGTATTGCTTCATTCTCGATGTAAAATATTTGTACTATTATGCATGTATGTAGGTAATAATGAACCGTATCTTTATTAGACATATTATACTACATTTCAAAAATATTTTTATTTTATTTTTATTAATATTTATTTATTTAATACATTTTCGAATTTACAAAGCTTAATATCACAATAATTATACAAAATAATCATAACGCTATATTTCACCAATAAAAAAGACAAGCTCTTGTGCTTGGTGTGGTTACGCTAAAAAATACATAATATAAGTAGCAGTCATAGTAAGGTTATAGGTAGTATAAGGTGTAATAGTAAGTAGTAAATATAAGTAGTTCAACAAGGTAAAATATAAGTAGTAATCATAGTAAGGTAAATTAAAAATATAGACATGCAAAATAAAGAATTAAGTAAGAAAAAGATAGTGATTATAGTTGTTTGAAATAAATGTGTTTTTTTAGTTTAAATTTAAATTTCTTAAAGACATTAATAATTTTTAGTTCATTGGGCAGTTCATCAAAATACATGATTTCTTTATATAAGAAACTATTTTCGAAATTTATATTGTTTTACGCAGGAAAGTCTTATTGTGTTGCCTAATTATAATCATCTAGGAATAGCATGTACTCTACGCTCTACGCATAAAGAAAATTCAAAATAAATGGTATATTTTCATTTACCGTCATGTCCACAACAGAACGGGAATTATTGGAGTAGTAAATTACCACTTCATTTTTGTGATTTGACTTGAAAATTAACCCAAAAGCTGTATGAATCCAGCGTAAAATTCATATTAACAAAATAGCCGTAAGACTGATCCTTCATGAAATAAAAATGACCAATATACACTGCACTCGGTGTTCCGATGCAGTGCCCTATGCACCATTAGGTCTGGATAAGGGAAAGTAGTAGTTATAGTACCTAGTAGTAGTAGAACTTTAAATGTTTACGTTTTACATTATGTTAGTAAGGAAGATAGATCCTTGTTGTAAATATTGCATTCTGCATCATTGTTGAACACTTGAAGATACTTACCTGTCTTACCTGAATATAGAGCGGGTACAGAGAGAGGTGGGGAGTAGAGAGATAGACGAGAGTGAAGGTGGAAGTGAGGCGGGTAACGCTCTACAAAAGAGAGTTCAATGGAGCGAATAACTCCGATGTATCGATGCCATTTTTTAAGTACGTAAGTACGTACTTACCGAAATCATCATGTATCATAACGCTTGTTTATAAATATAATGATAATTTGATTTTCATTTCAGCAGAGTGTAGATGATTTTTTCATACAAGCACAAGTTCGCATTCACGTGTGTTTAGGAAAGTCGATTTTCAAATTTTTCACTAAGCCATTGACTAAATTATATGAACGATTAATCTATTCACAGTGTAGGTACCTACTTAAAATCTGTAGGTCCCTGAGATCCCTTTCAAAATCATTTGATAAAGCTATAAATTAAAATAAAGAGAAATACAACTAACTGCGACTAAATAAGGAGAAATACAGCAAACTGCGGTTAAATAAGGAGAAATACAGCCAACTGCGGTTAAATAAGGAGAAATACAGCCAACTGCGGTTAAATAAGGAGAAATACACAGCAAATACAGCAAACTGTGGTTAAATAAGGAGAAATACAAACAAAAACAGCGGTTAAATAAGG
>JAGVSP010004843.1:0-11919 GCA_022494985.1 Micrasema minimum
TGATAGAGATCACTCTTGGGGACAATAACTCGGACGAACCATCCCCCGGAGTCAAGAGCGTCCAACAACCAGACCCTCTTGCCAAGCTCTCTTCCTACCACGAGCAAGCCCTTTCTACTAATGAGAAGGACACTAGTACTAAAAACAATGGAACTTCGACGCTGAAAAAGAAAAACAGTGAAAACTTGTTACCATCTGATAAAGACCCTATCGTTCAAAAGGCAATTAATAGTGTTGACTTTTGTAATATAAATTACATGGAAAAGACAAATATTAACAGTACCCATACTAAAATTAATAAAATCTTGATGTAAATTATTATTTAAGCACAAGAGCCCACATACATTACGTACCTAGTACCTACTCCACCACGTGACTCGCGGGCCGATTCCCATACAAACTTATTCATCGATTTTCCTCGCATCTAAATTATTCTTCTCTTTTGGAATTTAACATAAGAGCAATGATTTTTTCACACATTTTAGATATCGACCAGATGCGTGTTTGCATCGACTTATTTCTTAAATATGTAAAGAAATACTTTCTTCAGCGCCATCTTTCTGTGGAGTGAGTGATTAAGTGCAGTGTTGGTAAAGCAGTGAGCTGTAATCTGTTACCATAGAGATGAAATAATAGTGTAGTTAGTGAAAATAGGTTGATTAATAATTAAGACTAAAATGATTATAGTTAAAGACTTTTAATATCGTTCCTTTGTTTTTCAGGTGATTATTATGATTTATAATTTATTTATCTCAAATTGTTTGTTATTATGCATGAGAAATTAAATAAAGAATCTTTGTTTTTCAGAGAAACCATATTTTCTTGTAAATATTTTATTTGTTAAAGGAGATAAATGAATTAATAAAAAAAATGAGAAGATGCAGACACGCATCTGTGCCCGTATTCTGTTTGGCGAGACTTCTGCGCATTTGAATTTGTACTGATTTCGTATGCGCAAAAGTCCTGTCACTAGAACCGGAATAGGGGCCCTGATCGATATCTAAAATGTGTGAAAAAATCATTGCGCTAATGTTAAATTCCAGGGAGGAAATCGAGGAATACGTTTGTATGGGAAAGCGGCCGTGAGTCACGTGGTGGAGTATGCTCTTAATTAAAATTTTGTACCAATCCTTATTAGAAAATTTTTGTTCTTTTAATCAGTTTGGGTGTTACATTAATAATAGTTTATTGTTAGCACAATATCGCTTATGAATAAATAAAAAAATGGGTTTTATATAAATGAATAATTAGTGTTTTTTATTAATCGATTACATTAAGTATATTTTTTTTATAAAAGGGATCTTATTTACAAAGATCCTATGTAATATGAAAAAACAATACGCTCTTTTTAAATTCTATACAAAACGCAGCAAAAGATACAAAAAAAATACTCCTTATTAACTTATGTGATAATAATTAAAAATTGCTGAAAAACACCTAGTCAATTACTGCAAATTATTACTTTATCAGTTTGATGCTAGTAATTCATTTAGTCTCGATTGGGCCAATGTTGGCGAAAAGGCTAAATTTATAAACGTTCATCCTTTAAATATCAGTGCAGTATACAAATTTTGCAAAATACTTGGCCCAAGGCTTGTGACAAGTGAATTACTAGCATGAAAAATTATGTACGATTTAATTTGTGTTTAACAAAGAATTGTACGTAATTAATTGAATTACTTTTAAATATTTTTATTGATTCTAAAAAAATAAATAAATTTTAAATAATTAAATTAATAATAAGGACTAAACTACCCTTAGAGTAGTATCATGTAAAATAGCAAATATTAGGTATATTATAATTTGTTATTTATTAAACATATACTGATTATATTTTGTACTTTTTTACTACCACAAAATGATGTCGTTTGTGTTGGATTATATTATTAGGATCATACATTTTATAAGTTATAAATAATATCATGACACCAGTATTTATAAAATTTATTTAAAATGTCGTTATTTAATGAAATAAAGTTATGGCTGATAACAATTCAACTCATATTTATTTTTTATGTGGTGATTAACATTATGAAAAAATAACACGTTTTAAAGCTTTATACGAGACAGAAAACTGTACAGTTTCTTGTGCAGTCTGCGAACTGTTACGTAGAAAGCAACAATTGTATGGAATTCCGTAAAGAATTCCGACAAGGCTCCGACCTTGGAGGAATCACTGTAATATATAATAATAATAGTTCCGACATATACACGCTATTTTATTTTATAAGTTAGTTATCAAAAATAGAAAATAGCGTAGGAAGTACCTACTTTAATACTGAAATGGTGAATGAAGCATTGTTACGACGTTTCGGTTACCATTGCAGGAGCCATTTAATATCAATGCAGTAAAACGTCGGAACCAATCCAACATACACGCAATCACCCAAAAAATATATGTTTTGATTACAGTGACAGTGAAAATCTTTACACCTATTTACATACTTATTATCAGAGGAATCTGCTGTGCAAACTAAATTAATGCTTTCACAGAACTTGCTTTGTGTAAATTGTAATAAATTTTAATTACATAAATAAATACATTAATTGCAGATATGTGATGCATCATTAAGAATTTTGAATGTGAACCCCAAGTTTCCGGGAAGTGTCCACGACCAATTTATTTGAGGACTTGATGATGATGATGATGTCGTAAAAGTGGAAATGGCTAGACTCCGTAATGATCACATGGGGACTTACTTTTTACTGGGTAAGAATCAAAACAAAAAATATATTATTCTCTCTTTAAGGTTCGTAGGTTTTCACGGCCTTCAGAATACAGATAGTGTTTTCCTGGGTTATTATGCCGTGTTTGTGGGCTTTGTGTTGCCTCACAGACAACAGGCAACACAAAGCCCACAAACACGGCATAATGACCCAGGAAAACACTATCTGTATTCTCTCTTTGTTAATTAAATTGCTTAACTAATTATATTTTTCACTACTGCTTTTGGATTAAGCAGATAATTTCAAAAATTCTGTACCACATTGACTTTAAAACATTATAACATTAAAAAAAAATTTTTTAGGGGATTCTGAGTATGCGTGTGAACCTTGGATGTTAACACCCATATTGCATGCCATTGAAGGTTCTCCCGAAGAACGCTATACAAAAGCTCACTGTAAGACGAGATCTTGCATTGAGCGATTGTTTGGCGTTCTTAAAGGCATATTTCGCTCCGAGTCCTTCATTACCAACCAAAGGTGGCCAGTCAAATCGTCATTACCTGTTGTGTGCTGTACAATATGATGCGTCATTACAAGTATGATAACTTTTTTGTTAAATACTCAAGTGTATTGGATAAGTGTTAAATAACATGTAATCATTATTGTATCACTTAACATACTATTTCATAAGACACTGTCCGTACTTCGGTCAACTTTACAAAGTACATTGGCGAAGAACTTCGCAATAGTGTAGGGTGTATATTACAATCATAGCTGAAAATTGTATAAAATTATAAATGCATGCATACATGTTTTTCTGACATTTAATCACTAGACTGCCGTTGAACGAAAAAACCTAAATTTTGTCTTCGAGCAAAATTAAGACTTACTGTTTTCTTTGTTTGATCTAATCGACAATAAATTAGACCCTTAAAAATTAACAAGCTTTCACAACTTCTAGAAACCGTATTTTTCACCATTTTGGCTCAAAGACGATTTTCTGACTTAATGACTGCCTGACTTTTAGTGATGGAACTAGTACTATCCCACTGACATAGTTTCTAATTATTTTATCGCTTGCAGGTACTGCTGGGCACGCTTCAGTGAACACCCACTTAGGAATAAAACAGTCCCGAAGAGGCGACCTCGAGTAGCTGGGCTACGTAATGATGTAATTTAACCCCGGCTGGCTGCCGTAGCAGGGGCTGAAGGCGGCCAACAAGAGACAGAAGAACGAGTGCATCTCGGAGAGCAAGCTGTCGGCTCCCATTAAAGAGCTGTGCCGAGGATACCTGGTGGAGTTCAGCAAGTACCTGCTATCTGCAGAGCTACAGGCAGCATAAACATGGACCCCGCTCCGATTGTATGAGCGTAGATACAGATCTAGTGCACGTATATGATGAAAAACATTTTATTGTGAGTGAAGAAGAAGCGTGGAATATTTTACATAGGGACTATACGAGGTGTAGCAGAAAAATAATGAGACAGATTTTTTATTTACAATAGTTTTTATTTTTTTCAAACATCAATGTAGTTCCCTCGGGCAACTACACACCGATGAAGACGTTGTTCCCACTGTTGGTAGCAGCGCTGGAAGTCTTCAACCGGTATTGTCTTTAGCATGTCTGTTACACTCTTTTGATATTTTCTAAAGTCCCGAAATGACGTCCTTTGAGGACATTTTTCAGTTTAGAGAAAAGGAAGAAGTCACAGGGACTGAGGTCAGGTGAATAGGGGGGCTGGCGATTCTGTCAAGAAGATCAAGACACTTGTTTTTTCGAATCTCCTTCTGCTCAATTGTGAGGTTTTTCGGCACCATCTTGGCACAGATCTTTCTCATGTGCAAATGTTTAGTCAAAATTTGATGAAGGGTAAAACGGTTTAAATTTAATTATCCACTCAACATTCTTAATGTTAACCGACAGTCTGATCTCACAACAGAGTTCACACGTTCAATGTTTTCGTCGGTTTTCGAAGTTGAAGGCCTCCCTGAACGATGTTTGTCTTCAACATGTTCTCTACCTTCCAAAAATGATTAACTTAAATTGTAACTTTATGTTGTATATATTTATTTGATAAATTTATAATTTTTGTTAATGGCACCTATCGGGACGGCATTTATCGGGACGGCATTATTTTTAAGTTATGATTATTTCTTAATAAAGACTTTAAAAAAAAAAATACTTACAAAGAAACCTGTTTTCCTTATTCACCCATACATTCACTATTAACATTCACACCTCGCAATTTCATCCACTCCAACTGTAGTCATGTCGCTCATGTAGGTGATCTCGATAAGGTCTGTATGGTATGACGCAATATACATATTGTTTTTGTTTGCAAATGGGTCGCATATTCGAGAGAGCGTCCGATAGAAGAGGCTGAGAATTATAAGTTTGCTATACGATATAAATGAAAAGAGGCAGTACGGCATAGATTGGACTGACAAGGCTCCGGCGTTCGTGTCATCTGGATCGAACATCAACATCTCAATCTGGGCGAGATAAAGTTCACGTGCAAAGAGTGCTTCTAACGTCTAAACTTGACGAGCATTGGAAGATGGAATATTGGCAGGATATAAAAGAGCAAAAATACTGGTGTCAATATTGCGAAAAGCCACTTTTTATATGGTACAATATAATCAACGGTATCGAAGTGAAGCTGGCTAGCAGATTTTTGGATGTTGAGCTTTAAATAAAATGTTTGAAAAGCGGATGTTTTTTTTTCAATTTATTAAAAGTTATGAATAGTTGATATTTTTAAAGGTAAGGTTAAGTTAAAAATATATACAGGGTGTGGCGTAAAGAGTAGATAACCTTTTACCTGTGGGTGGGGGGCGTCATGACTGATCAGAAAATGAAAATTTGTGTTTAGTGAAAGTGTTATGCTTTTCGAGTTTTTGGCCATTTTCTAAATTTCATAAATAACTACCCCCCTGGTCACTCTATTCGATGACATGATCACAAATCAAGGTATTTTCTCAGTCTGTTTTTTAAATTGTACTCTTGGATAGATGATGCACCATCAAATGTGAACTGCTGTTTTTGTACCATTTCTTTAGTTTTTTTTATTATTCGGTAATTTAATTCAAAATTTAGTTAGACGAAAAAAAAAATTTGAAGTTGAGATCCTGTGGTGTAAAAAAAATGTATGTTGACCTGTGTGACCAAGTCAAAATAAGTTTGTCCGTTTTATCAAAATTCCAAAATGGTATAAAACGCTGTATTTTCAGCTTTCGGTTCAAAGAATATGCCTATTAAGGGGAACAGAGTAAATTTTTTTCAAATTATTTTTTTTTATTTAACTAAACACAAATTTTCATTTTCTGATCAGTCATGACGCCCGCCACCCACAGGTAAAAGGTTATCTACTGTTTACGCCATACCCTGTATAATGTATATAATTAGTAAGGTTAAGTTGAAAAAAAAATGTTAGGGTACAATAAATTTCAGGCTTATATCTATAGGTTAGGTTGGCTTCGGTCATGTCGGTCATCACTATAAACTATAGTACCGTGAGTACGACCTGTCCCCAGTGTTAGGTTGGGTTGCACACTTTTTTGCACTCAGATAATGGTTTGTTTTAAGGATGGGATCAAATACAAGATCTTGGAGGAATTACTATTATATATATATAATGATAAATAAAATAGGCAAGATGGACAAAAGAAAAAATAAAGAGTTCCGACATACGCGCTATTTTAATACTTATCTACCTCCTGAAAATAGCGTGGGTAAGTACCTACTCAATACTGAAATGATGAATGAAGCACTTTTTGACACTTGCAGCACCGGGTATCCAACAATCAACTAATCTGTGAATCAACCATGGAAAAATGACAACATTTATCTAGCTGTCTTTCGGGAATATTTTAATTGTGAAAATTCCCTTATTTTTAGATTCTAATGTATTTATTTAGTAAAATACTTTCTATTTAATCTGCGAAAATATATTTTCAATTAAAAATGGAGGCTATCGGTAGTGAGGTCGGTCAAAAAATGCGGGTAAGTTATTGTGAAAAAAATTCCAACTTGTGATCAGCTCACTTACAAAAAGTTCAATTAAGTATTGTGTTCTAATGTGGTTATTTATTTCAGAGCGCTATTAAAGCCAAACTAATGGAATTGGGTTGCTATGTGGGTGAGTTATCGGAAATAAAATAATTAATTACTATTTCTATTTATTATTTATCTTACAGTCCCATTGACAATGATGGTGTATTATTTTCAGACGATGAGCTCCCGGATTATGTGATGGTTATGGTAGCCAATAAAAGAACTAGATCACAGATGGAAGATGATCTCCAACTATTCCTGACCAATAATACCGAAGCATTTGTCGGTTGGCTTCATCAAGTTCTGCAAAAACTTCAAGAAGTTACCATCAACACTAATCTAGGTATGTTCAATAATATTTACTAATACTTGGTTAAATCAAGCTCCATGGGGCTATCAATTAATCTTTATTAAACTGCTTCCAAAATCTCATTAATTAAGTTGACGGATGTTGGAGTCGAGTGTAGCAGATCAGTTTGTACTACTTCATACGACACTATCCGTACTTCGGTCAACTTTGCAAAGTTCTTTGGCGAAGAACTTCGCAATAGTGTATATTACAATCAAAGCTGAAAATAATGAAAATTTCATAAAATTATAAATGCATGCACATTGATTATTCTCATATACTATATAAGTAAAAGTTTAATTATTCGATTTATAATTTTATTGTATTCATTTTGTGTTTTCATCGAGAACATAGGTTATACAAAATGGAATCCTTATCCTTAAGCATGTTGTCAAGAATGCTTTATCATTTCTCTTTTTTTTTTTAAATACATACCTATGATTTTCCCATTTATTTTAAGATATATGCTCACTTTAAAGTGCTGCTGCTATATTTGTTGAATCAAAATTATGTCACCTTTTTGGCTGTCTAAGTTAAATATTTATGTCGATGGCAGATAAGTAATCTATCATTTTGTATTTGTGAGCCTTTCTATTCAGGTTCTGAAAATCGTTTAAGTTAATTTTAATTGAAACTTTAAGTGCTCTTTTTCAAAATTTACATTTATTTAGTGAAGTTTAATCTGAAATACAAATATAAACTATTGCTATATCTCTTGTTCTGCTTCTTGTCTGCCTTCTGCATCTTACGGTTCTTGAACTGGTTGACCGTAGTGGAGTGGACAACTAGGCCTGACTACTTGTTCCAGTCTGAATGAATTAAAACTTCATTAAATAAAACATTATTTAAAACCTAATTGAACTTGCGTGTCTTAAAATATCTCCCAAAACTTAATTTAATTTGCATAACTACCATCGATATCTTTATTTTACCAAGTTTAATTGTATTTGATAAATCAATTACATTCATTTTTGTTGAAATTTATTTTCTATTATTTTTCATCCTTCACTGTCGATTTTGGCATTTTAGTTTCCAATGCAAAAAAATCTAAACCCAAACACTCCACAGAGTCAAGTATGAAAAAAGATCGCAAAGAAAAAGTCAAGAAAAAAGAGAAGGAAAAATTAAAAACAAAGCTAAAACTCAAAATGAAAAAATCCAAGAAAGAAAAAAAGCCAAGCTCTAAAGAGACCGAGAGAATACGACCAAATGTTCCCCCACTTCTTATGAATTTAGAAAAAGAGTCTTCGCCATCAATCACTGATGTTTTCGCCGGGCAGATATTAAAATCACACGGGATTAAATCAAATACAGTTCCTGTAAGTGATATTCAAAACTCTGTGTCTATGGATAGCGGAGAAACTAAATCTAGAAGAAAACTTTTGAACCGTAATAGATTTCCTATAATCGACCCTAACTCTGTGACCCAACTTTCCGAAGCAGTCAAAGAACTCTCTAAACCAGATTCTTTTGATATTCCTTCCTTTACTGACATTGAGTTAGGAGTGTCAGCTTCTGTATTGACCGGGGAGCCGAGAGCTGAGAAAATCAAAGAGATTAACGAAATCAACGCCAAAATTCAAACTCTGAAGAAGAGGCTCGCTGAACAAATAGACTCCGGATCAGAAGATGAAGACTTTATCAATCTGCGAACGGAAGCGGAAGAATTGATGGGAGTTGATTTCAATGAAGAACATGTAGCAATGCAGTGACCTAGTACCGTTAGGTGTGAATTAAAATGAGAAATGTAATGTCTAGAAATGTGCTATGTATGCAGCTCTTCGTCAAATACACAAACTGTTTATACACAGACTTTTTATATTTCTACAGTAAAATATCCCTTACCAAAATAAATACACATTATGTAACTCATTACAAATGCTTGTACGTAATATTCCTACGGAGGCCGCCAATATTTAATGTATTCTACTGTAAATTGCACAGTTTACATCCACACTGCAAGTGGGTACCCTGCAAGGTGTCTTCCGGATTATTATAAAGTTTGGCCTCTGCCGCACCTGTCCGCTAATCTGTGTCATTATATTGTTATCCTACTTGCATACCTATATACTTACATTCCTATTGTTATCCTACTTATATTCCTATTTTTATGACTTATATTCTCACTTGGATTCTGTTCTCGACAGATTCCTGTTGTCAATTCTGTCCCTGAAATCAGAACGCCTCCATTACACCGAATAGACACGCCGGAAAAGTTGACTGAATTTGAAGAAGAATCTCTCACTCCCGTTAAGTCGCCTCCCCCTTCTCAGAAACAAAGGGAATTGATCAGAGCCCCTGCCAAGTCCCCTCCTAGAGTAAAGCCTGCTCTACCGGAACTTCCGCAGATAGAGCTCAACCTGCCCAAGAGGCCCCTTCGTGATAGGCTCGGAGTTCGCCCTAACTCTGTCACCATATCCAATGATAGAACCACAATAACTAGAACAGTCAATATGGTCAACCCTTACCAGTCTAATAGAGGGAGAAGTGACAAGCCAGATGGTGGATCGAAAGGTATTATTTATCTGAAATATTGTGCATTTTTCCTTATGTATCCACTATAAATAAGCTATAATGACCAAAACATCAATTCATACCCATTTAATTGTAACTTTGCTATTTAAATATGAATAATAAACAAATAAATGTTAAATCAGAATAGTCAATAATCACCTATTGATATTCTGACTAATTAACTAACTCAACTATATTTTGTTTCATTTATTTTTGTTTTATAATCTACGCTTAGTTGAAACAAAAAGTTATAAAAATAATTTGTACTTGAACACATAACTTGAGATAGGACTGATAAATAATTTAATTTTAAATAAATAATTACTAGAAATTACTAAATATTTGTATCAAATTTATATTTTATACCTACCAAATAAATGTATTTTACCAATGGTATTTTAGTACCAATGTATTGCTATAATTTTTATACCAAATTTTACATTCATATCATTAGTCATTAGTATTTTAGTACCAGTGTTTTTTATTGTTTTTAACTTTTAGAATGCATACAGAGAAAATTTCAAGTGGAAATAATGAAAAGATATCAGTAAAAAGCAGACTGACAATGAGAGAAGAAAAGACACATCATTCAAAAGACGAAGCTCTTTCTAGTAAGGAGGAAACTGTTGTGTTAGAAAGAAGAATTGGTTCAAGGTAAATATTTATTAGGTGTGCAGTAGAACCTCAACTAAATTATATATTTATTTAAATCTTCATGTACAATTACATAGTATATGCATTCACAAGTTTGTGTACAGTTAAAAATATGCTTAAATATGACATCGTGTAATGAAATAGAGGAAGGAAGAAACGGATAGGAAAAAGGATGAATGATGGATGTTTTAAAGATTTGAAGAGAGGTATTATATGTAAATTATTCAAAACTGCATATGTATTTCTCTAAATTGGTGATTCAGGTCATTTTTGTCAGGAAATATGATGTTAGTACATTAACCATTTCCAATAATGTGTAAAAACAAGATATTATGCAGTCTAATTGTTGGATTAATCTAATTACTCTCATCTCCGTTTAATTAGTCCTGGGCAGGGACATAATACAAGACTACATGTAGATACAAGATGATATGATCAATAAAGGTTGATATAATGCATTTGTCGACCTTGTATCGACAAAAATTCATACATAGGCATTTGATACCGACTTGTATCTACATATTTAATTGTGATCCCTGCACTGATAATCACGGTTCTACTTATCAGCTGAATTCACCATCGGCAGGTAACCTGTTTCCTTTTCTTTACGTTCTCTGTTATCCTTCTTCCAGAGTGGTCCCCCTGCCCCCCAAGCGAGAAGAGGACCCCCTGGTAGCCGTGGCCAGCGTAGTCAGGGCTCCTCCACGCCCCATCGCCCTGTCGGGGGCGCCGGCTTCTCAACTGCTCATGAGGGCCGTAGCTGATGCTCACAAGTCCTTACTTAGTGTTAGTATATTCTTGAATTCTTCAATCAATCGCGCTACTCAACTGCGCACTGTGGTGTCACTCATAACTTTCAAAAGAAATGGCATACGTGATTTACATGGTATTTAAAAATAGTAAAAAATTAGATGGGCGATGGCCCGGTAGTAGTGTCACAGCATTTGAGGTCTGCAGTTCAAATCCCCACTCTCCCAATACTTGATTTATATTTTCAAGCACAAGCCTCTTAGGTTTCATTGAAAATAATGTTTACAAATTCATAGATGACATGGGCAAATATAAGATTGCATTGATTTCATTTATATTTTTAAAAAATCTTGCCGCTATGTTTCAAGGGCTCCTTACCTGGTCTTACTGTCAACAAAAAACTGTTTTGAAAGAAGTTTTGTTTACATAGTTTTATTGCTTCGGGTGTGTGTCTGTACTAATTTAATTTTTGTTACTATTTTTTGCATCTTGAATAATTTGGAAATTTTATTACACCCTATATTATACATAATCATAGGGTGTTATAAAATTTAATGTGCATTGAATTAGTAGTTGTGATATATTCTGTTTATACTTCTTTTCTTGTACAGATGCCTCCGAAAAATTCAGAATCAAAGCCCAAGAAAAAAGCTCTGGTCCTTCCAATGAGAAGGAATGTAGATCCGAAAAAAATTATCATCGAAGTATCGTCAGATAAAGTGCCATCTTCCAATGTGTACGAAAGGCGAAATTCGAATTCCGATTTTGAGATCGATATTGACACGGAAAGCTTAGGAGACCTTGAAAGTGACAGTGAATACAGAAAAGTGAGCCAAGAAGCGTCTAGTGAATATGTTCCTGAATGGTTTGGTCATGTGGAGTGAATGAGTGATGAAAGAACGGCTAAAAAGAAGTTTTAATGCAAGTGTG
>JAGVSP010004844.1:0-42665 GCA_022494985.1 Micrasema minimum
ACAATTATAAGTAAGGTAAGGTGTTCTAATTAGTATTTTATTGCGTAAAATTAAACGGATGTACTATTTTATGTTATTCCGACTCCTACCTTGTGAACCAATTGCAGTAAATCATTGGTTGTTCACTTCTGGGACTTTTGGCTGACCCAAACGTAAACCCAGTAACCCACAAAACGTCGTTTGTGAGAAAAAGTTATTTTGTTTATCACTATCAATATTAATTTATATACATTTTAATGAGGTTTACAAAATTCGATGTACAAGCGAAAATCCAGTAAATGTACGTCATTTTTGAAGTCGGTTTTGTAGTTTTTTTTTTATTTGACCCGTAGTTTTTGAGAAAATTAATTACGAAGTTGAATTTTTTTCGATAATTTTTTGCAATTTTTTATCAAATATGATTTATTTAGTCAAATTAATGGTATCCGTAAAAAAAAACTAAATAAAACACCACATTTTAATAAGAATTTGTGCAATTTTACTTATTCTGAGGTACTAATGAAAGCTTTTGTGAGAAAAAATATTTTTTTCAAGCTAAGATTAAAGTCACATTACACATTTGACTCCAAATAATATGATATAGATTCCAGAGTTCTCGGGTTGTACTACGAGTTTTGTTATCCCATGAATGTATAGATTGGTTTTCTATAGGAGAGTGTTTTAATAAAATTTAACATGGCATCTAAGACACAGAA
Source organism: Micrasema minimum (assembly GCA_022494985.1). Taxonomy (NCBI): domain Eukaryota; kingdom Metazoa; phylum Arthropoda; class Insecta; order Trichoptera; family Brachycentridae; genus Micrasema; species Micrasema minimum. Next base: position 696 of record JAGVSP010004844.1, read on the forward strand.
AATTATTTGTAAACACAATAAAGGTTTGAAGAAGAAAAGTTGTGTTTTTCGTTTTTCCAAATTCAGGAGAATTTTTTTTAAAGTTAATCACGTCTCAACACATGCTGATATATTGACTTAAATAAAAGGTAATAAAGGACCGTTTAGTTCATTACAAAAAAAAATTGTGATTGAAGGAGTACAATTTTTTTAATCACAAGTGTGTATTGTGTATCCATATAATTGTAATTCCCTCCTTTAGTTGTTAGCTAGTCGTGCTTTAAATAATAATAAATAACTATTATAATTCTAATTTTGTGGGTTACTGCGTTAATACAGGGACCAGCAGCTTTGTATCCGTGAATACCGTGTCGAAAGGCCTGACAATGTAATTGCATGAAATTTACTTGTTTCCATAAGGCACGACACTTGGCGCGAACACAGAACATGTTCTGCCGATATTCAAGCGACAGTGTTTGGGTTAGGTTTAATTGATGTAGGAATTAATGCGAAATGTATGCTAATTAAGTTAACAATGACTTGAGAAAACGACCAGCATGCTGTATACGGAAAATCCACACAGTGGAACGATTCAATAAATTTTACTGTCGAGACTTTCTCAATTTTAAGTGGCCGTTATTTACTTTTTCTTGACAAAAATGTTAAAGCTATATGTTCTTAAAAACACCGCTGTTATTTAACGTTAAATTTTGATGATTGATCCTTTTTTCTACCCTAGTAGATCCTAGTAAACCTTATGTATGGAAGCGAAGAATGAAGTTGGAAAAATAAGGATGAAAGTAGATTGAATGCAGTTGAAATGCGATATCTCAGGCGAATGTGTGGTAAAACTATGTATGATGGGTGCACTAATGTTGAAATTAGAGCAGAATGTGAGGCTGAGATAAGCATTATCGACAAAATTAAGAAAGGTCTTTTACGATGGTTCGGTCATGTAGGGCGAATGGATAATGAAAAGAACGGCTAAAAAAATATATGATGCGACGGTGCCTGGATGTAGAAGCCGAGGAAGGCCGAGGAAGGCCGAGGAAGGCCGAGGAAGGCCAAGAAAGACATGGCATGATAAAGTTAAACAAGTGCTTGAAAGTGGGCATGTAAGAAGTCGGAATAATCGACGTGCGTGCATGAGAATATGAATGAATGTGGAGGAAGAAAGAGAAGTATGCCAGGACAGAGTGGTGTGGCGTTCTATCCTCTCTGCCTACCTCTTGGGGAAGTGGCGTGATGGTTAGTTAGTTAGTTAGTGGGTAATACAGGTTAAGTAAATAGAATATTCATGAATCAAATTAATAAATATCCTAAATTATATTTCATCCAGTCAAGTCAATCCAAAAAAGAAAGAAACTCTTATGTGCACTTTATAGTGACCGCCATGTTAGGAGTGTTTTGTCTTTATACGGCAACACGTCTCTTATATGTAGTATTTCCAATTTCGTTAGGCAATTAGTCCAACTTCGTCGCGTTCCCTTATTTGGCTCCGGACTTCGGATACATTGGTCTCATCGCTTTTCTCCTGGCGAAATTTATCAAATAATTTATTTCCCTAAATTATTGGAATTATTACATTATGTAGGATAGTTAATATTTTACTGAGTGCATTTTTATAATTTTCAGTAATTTATTACTTCAAAAATACTTGCTTATATTACAAACTTTAAAATTTCTTTCTTAAAGGATATAGATACATTTAAAAAATAATAACAGGATGCTAACACGTTTCTGGTTGATATTACTTTAGAGCTTTCCACGGAAAAAAACAAGAAATACAATGTATGCAGAAACGGTCACCTGTTGCTCAATCACAGATAACTATTGACGTAATTAAAAACGTGCTAACCACGTGCTAGCCCTAACGATTTGACCGATCACAGTTCGATACCGTGGTATCGGTTCGGCGAACGCGTTCGCCGAGCCGAGCATAGCCGATCTGAGCCGAGCGGGGCCGATGCACGCGATATCGCGGCCGTACGTCAAACGTTAAAATCAACGCGCTTGTCGGATTTGTTATTATGTCGACTGCTTTTCTCAATATTTGGCTTGCCGAAAACCGGCTAAATTATAATAAAGATTGAATGAATATATGTGCGAATAAGATATATCTCGGGAAATGGCTCGCGACTAGTATGCGCTCGTTTTAATAATCCCGATCGATAACTTTTAACGCGTGTTCCATTGTGATCGCTAAAAACGTTAAACATCCATGGGTAAGAAATCGTTATCACGTCGCTTATTACCGAGTCGGTAGTGATCTGTGATCGAGCAACTGACCTCTAATCCTCTTAAGTTATAGGCTGGTACAAAATTTTCCGTGAATGCAGAAAAATTAAGCAAAAATTCACGAAACAATGCATGCAATCTGTTTGTAAGGCGAATAGGTATGTAATTAACAAGCAAGATACGATTATTACAAATTCTCGTGAGTGGCGCCAGCAGCTCATTGAATAAAAATATTTATTCACGCTCATTAGATTCACATTCAGTAATCAATTGTTGGATGATGGTTTAATCCATCGTGTATTGATGTCATCTCCCAGAGATGTCAATCAGTGGTGATGTGTCACCATGTATTCTCCGTGTTGTCAGCTTGGATGACAAACATCGGTAAAAGAATTACCTATTCACGAACAATCCGTAATTTATGCAAAAAAACACTGGCGATCCTTCGACCGTCAGTAGTTTTCATCACGAGTTCCACATTACCTGCTTAATTGTCATTGTAATGCATGATGAAGAGACAATCCTTAATGATGAGCTAATCCTGGTAAGTGGAATATAAATTAGAAGTAATAAGATGACATTTATATTTCAGATATAATAAAAAAGTAATGATTTGATGTCCAGACACTTTCTAAATTAGTTATTTTTATTCATTTTATTTATAGAGAAAAAAAAAGAAAATATATTGAACGGGTGGTGGCCCAGCGATAGCGTCGCCGTCTCTGACTCTAGAGATCCCCGGTTCGAATCCCCACTCCGCCACGACTTGATTCATATTTTCAAGCACAAGCCGCTTAGGCTTTATTTAAAATAGTATTTACAAATTGAAATATGTGCAAATAACATAAGATTGCGTTGATTTCTTTTTTTATTAAAAAATAAATAAATATATTATCGTCAATTGCCGTCCCTGGACTACTGCAGTTTTAATTGTGTTTTCAAAGCATCGGTAGTTCGTAATATACAATCAATGATATTTGTTTATTTGTACGTATTTTAATTTGTAAATACTTTATTTAGGAGGCTTTTCTTTTAAAATAGGAATCAAGATTCGATCTGACAAACATAAACTAAAAAACTGTTTACACTAATACTAGAGTTCCATCCGAATGAATGAATTTTTATTAAAATAAAACACTAATGCAGCGCCCTATGCACTATTTGATGGGTATAAGGGTTAGTAATAAAGGAAAAGATTGTGCAATAATAATAGCAGATTACAATATTTACTAAAATAATACTGTTTATACCTACAAAGGTAGTTTTTAAATAATATTATACAACTTGAGAGGTAAACGTCAACATTTCATAGATATCTTAAATCGCAGTTGGTGGAAGTAAAGACATCCTTCGTTTTGGCGAATCGTGTGTCCCCGCACACCAGATGGTGAAGTGGGCCTTGAGAAAGGAAAATATTTTTTATTTTATTTTTTTTTTTATTTTTTTTTAGTAGATCAATATATATGGCACTTAATATTCACGGTGCCAAATTATCAACGGTTTTACTGGACACTCGATTTGTAAGTCCTTATTAAATAATCATTTGTTATGTTATTACTGTATTAACATATTATCCTACTTCTACCCGTATATCTAGCAAAATATAATACGACAACTACTTTTATTATCCACACCTAATAGTACATAAAAATGCACTGGAATACCATCAGTAGTGTAAAAAATATATGGGTACACATATATTTATACCAATTATTTAAAAAGTATATTAAAAAAGTGAAAATTTGGGATAATCGACGTGTATGCTGGAGAAGATTTATGAATGAGGAGGAAGCAAGAATACTCCAGAACAGAATGGTGTGGCGTTTTATCCTCTGCCTACCGCTTCGGGGAAATGCCGTGATGGTTAGTTAGTTAATATTTTACTTATTTTTTAGATTTATCATGTTCACTGCACTTGGTGTACCATAAGGTGCAGATAAGGGAAAGTGCGTATATCCGCATTTAAAAAATGTAATTACTTTATATAAAATAACCATAAATAAAAATATGTAAGCCAAGGAGTGGTAGCTCCCATAATTCAAACCCAGGTTCATCATAAAAGCTCTAATACCTACTCTTTTTTACATCCATTTCATTATATATTGTGAAAGTATTATAATAAGCATTACTTGATTATAATAAACAAATAAATGTAATAAACTAAATACCCATATTTACGGCCATTTATAATGTTTCATATTATAATACTGATTATTTATTTATCCTCTAAATACTATAAGTTGTTATTTACCTTTCCCAAATGAAATAAGATATACATTTATAACGTTATATACTTTATAAACTTTTATCTTTTTGAACCGTGGAATAACTCTGTACAAAACATTCAGGTACGCTTGCCATAGTTTGTGTACCAATGTACTATAAGCTAATGAAATTGTGTTATTCTGCTAGAAGCTGGTCGTATTTTGCAATATCTGCATATCTTCTTGAAACGTGTTCCGTAAATAACAAACAATTTCAGTTTTCAGTTCGACTGGCGCCATCTAATAATAAATACATACTGATTCTGCACCAAATCGGTCCAAACACACATTTTTCGCTGATTAAGCAGATTTTTGTTGATTCATTGATAAAATCTATAAGGTATGTGTAGAGGTAAATAAGTCAAATGTGTCTTTTCTTATTTCCCTTTGACATGGACGTATGTACACATGCGAATATATATTATGTAGGTGATTTGATAACACAATTTACCCTAAACATACGAAAATTTTACCTTTGTACCTGATAAATTTGACATCACTATATTATCAATATATAATTAACGAAAATAAACTTCTTCGCTATCCCATTAATCTAAGTATTATAAACATAATAAAACCACCTACTTTTTACGCCATTAAAAAACCATTTTTAAATTTTACAAAAATTACTTGATTAATGATTTGGGAAAAACTTTGTGTTTATGGATTTTTCTTCAGAATTTTGTATATGCAGGAAAACATAATGAATAGTTTTCCTTTATCGTTTGTTAAACGAAGAGGAGGATAAATTAATTTACATATTTAAAAAAATTAAGTGCAATCTCTGAATGAACAATAAATAAACACAAAAAAAATCAAGAAAAAAATCAGGAAAGAATAAAATTTAAATATTTATCTTATTTCAGCATTTTTTCTTTTTCGATCCAGCCTGAACAAAATAATCACTTAAATCACTAAAAAAATAATCATCTCTAAAACGGTGCGCCATAATTGATTTTATACGATTGATGAACTGCACGTTTATTTTTTTGCTGTATAGCCGCTATACATAAATGTGGATAATTAGGAATTATTAAAACATGTACCTATACTTTCGAGGGGGACCAAACGAGATACGGGAGGACCAAGAAAAAAAATTTTAAACTCAAGTAAAAAATTTAAAAAAAAATAATATCTTCCATATTAATTATTTTTAAGGACCAAGTTATTGACCACCAATAACCATAAATACTCACGATAGTGTTTGTGTAAAAATACCAATTATCGACCAAAACTACGCCCATCATGAGGGACAGGGTTTTTTCTACACATGGTCAGTTTACTATCAAATTTTAGACCACCATTAATATTTTCATATTAGGAAGTGTTTAGTCACCACGCCTTATCGTTATGAGCGCATCTGTCTTTTTTCCTGTTTACATTATAAAATCAAATTATTCCCATAAAATATCTTTACTAAAAATTAATCTTCTTTGCATCACACGTTGTGTATATTAACTTTCATTACTATTTACCTTATTAGATGCCCACCTAAATTCCTATTTAACTGAGATTGACGTCATGTCGCTAATGCTATGTTGACTTGTTTTAAGCCGTACAATCCCTAGGACATTAATATTGAGCATATCGCCACGAGTAATCTTAATAAATTACATATTGCTTTACATGTGAAATGACACATATTTAAATGGAAATGAGGAAGGATTGTGGCCAGGTGTGGGTGTGGAGCGGATTACGTATAACAGTCACTACATATATACTTAGGCCGTGGGTCATAACCACATGTGAACACTTCATCTCCGCTTTATCTATGCACAAAAAATACGAACAAACGTTCAAATACTGAAGAATCAAATTTCTACGATACATCATCATCATCATTCTATATCCGTTCTCCATGTGGAGCATAATATGGATTCTAGAAACTCCCTCCGAGCCAAGCAATAAATATTAAAATCTATGTTTGATTGTTGTCAACTAACAAATTTAATTAGTGTACGAGTGCCTGGTCGAGTTACCCGTAGTAATGCACTATTTTACTGTAGCCAATCATCGACCAATTACAGTGCTTACTCACCGATACGAAGAATGCATGCACTGGCTAACAAGTATACTAACAATATTGATGTTTTCAACACAAATCAAGTGCATTTTAGGGAACAGTGTCTGGATGTAATGAATAGCTACCTACTGTGTAATCTTTTAAAAATGTCTGTGTAAAAGCCCCTTGGGCGTAAAAACAATAAAATAAATAAATATACATGTATAATGAGTAAATAATAATATTTATAGAACTGTTAAACCTGGTAAATTTTAGTATCTATGTACATTAGGGTGATGCTTAAAAGACCCAAAAATATTTTTTGTTTCTTTTCTCTTGGTTCACCCTCCCATTTTGTTCTACCTAATAAGAGAAACTTAAATTAATTTTTTGAAATTTTTTGAGAAAAATTTAAAGGTCGCTACCAAAGATTAAAAATCTAACATTTTTCCAAAAAGTGATTATTTAAAAAAAATTGTATTTATCATAAAATTTAATTTTTTTACATAATAAAAACTAAAATTAGGTTTTAAGGTCCATATATGTTACCCAAAGCTAATTTTGTATCATATATGTGTTACAATTTACTTTCGGGATGTGAACAAACAAGAGGAAAATTAGACAAAAAACACAGATTTTTACAAAATTTCTTTAACTGTCACAATTTTTCAAAAACTTATTACAGAATAAATATAAGCTTTTATAAGTTGTTTAGAGTCCTCAAAAAGATTTTGATGCACAATTAACACGTAAAAAACTCATTTTGCAGACAGCAAAGTTGCTTTTTTGTAGTTCGGGAACTTTTGTCTGAAGGACTTCACAAGAAGCAATATATACTGCTTCTGGTCTTCATCTAGGGTCAGTATTTTGTTGTACTCTTGGATTAGGGACACCCCTCTCTCTGCTGTATCATTAACTACTTTAAATTTTGTTACTATCTCCTTACTTTGAACATATTCCTTGTCTATGATCCAGTTTCAACTTTTTTTTTGAGGAAATCGGAGCTTAATCCGGTAATAGAAAAGAATCGTTCGGTGTTACTAGAGAGACAAAATCTTCTAGATTTTTATTACCAATGTTTTCAATGTCTACATTAATTATTTTCGGGCAAAAATCAGCTCCTTTTTTCTTTAGAGCTTCCACCATTTTCTTCTTAGTTTCATTTCCCACTTTGTCGTCAAAAAATGATAAGGCGATAAGTTCCTCTGAGACATACCATAAATGGCCAAATACTTTATTTATTGCTTTTCTAGCTATGACAGGGTTTTACATCCTCATACTTCTTTAAATCTTTGAGGAGTTCAAAGTCGTTTCTTGGGCTGAACAAGCGGATAGAGCTTGGAACCAATACTTAATGTAGATTAAGACTAAAAATACAGGTTTCTCGCAAACCTTTTTCCTCATGTTTTGTCAATCTGAATTGTTCTCGAAACAAGAATATTTTCAGAGAGTATTGTATAGACTTTGCCATCCAACGTGAACTTTTAAATAACACGCCGTTTTCTAGTTCTCCTACCAAAAATACAATGCTTAGTTGCAAGAGTTCCTTGTAATCATCTCTGGGCTGATATTCTGTCAATTGTTTTTTTAGCAAAATTGATTATTTAATCTTTCACATCCTGGAGCTTTTCAATAAATTATTTATCAGTTTCTAACGTCGTATACTCTTCTTTATTGATTAATTGCTAGTTTTTCTGAATTTTTTTGAATAATAATTTATCTGGTCCAGACGAAGGCCCAATTTCATTTGACAACTGATTCCAGCATAATTTCCATAGTGTGATGCCTACATGCTAGCCAGAGCATTTCCTTATCCATTTTCTGCTCAAGTAGAATACAATCCCCTTGTCGAGACCCAGTATTAGATACGGTTGTGTCGAAACTCATACTCTTTACTTTATTGAGTAAACCCCATGAAAGGAGGGATGATGCAATATTTTCACCTTCAGCAGACTCAAGTTTTGGAATGCAGAGAAGCTGATCCACCCCTTTGCCAGAAACTAAAACTGGAAGACGGTCAACAACTTCATGGCCTGTGATATCTTCTAACATCTTTTCGTCCCAGTGCACAGTTAATGGAACATCAGTGTCCAAATCTTTTTTATATTTTCCGCTATGTTTTGTCTACACTCTACTCTACTCTACTCTAATGTCTACACATTTGGAGAGGGGGGGGAGTTGGTCTAGAATGAAGAGAGGGGTTGTGTGGTTAGATTAGAGTCTTCCTGGCATAAAAATAAAGTGTTAAGTGAGATAAGGTTTTTTTATAATATTAAAAATTACTAATGAAAATTATATTGAATTTTAACATTTTTTTATGAAATTTAAAGCCTGGTAGCGACCCCTAAAACTTAATGAAATCCAACAAAATTTTAGTTAACTCCATTTTACATATAAGAGATCAAAATGGGAGGGTGAACTGTTGAATTTTTTTAAACTTTCATTTTTAAGCATCACCCTAATGTACATACATACGTTTTTATAAAAAAATATTGTGTAAACACACTAGGTACATGGATCAAACTACATATACAATATTTAAAGCTTATGAGACCTCTAACAGGTTAATAGCAATTAGTTTATTATTTTATGCAAGAGTCTAATTATATTATATTTTCTTTTGTTGCACTTTACAGAATGTGGTATACGTAATGTTTTGAAATTTTATGTGCACCCTAAATATGTATGCACTAATTTGTTTTAATATCACATACGACTACGTTCCATATTCCCATAAAATTGTAATCGCCCAACTTTCTTGGACAGTGTTTTCATGACGGACCGTAATAGCCTTTTCAGCCATGGAACTGTAGAAGCTTTAAATTCTGGAAATACAAACGATTTACGACCTGTTCTTAATTAAAAAGTTTAACTTTTTACACATTTTTTTGAAGGCACTATTTTCATTTCTAGAGTCTTGTGAAGGAAAATCTTTACGTTTTGCTATCTATCACAAAAAGCGGGTGATTGTCTAATTATAATTAGTTATAATCAGACATAATTAACAACAGATTCAACCAGGTATTTATTCTTGTTCTATTGTTAAATTCCAATTCCAACACTTTCAGACCCTTTCATTAATTTTTGTTGAATTTAACACGATGATGACTATTAATCATAAATGATTTTAATATTTTATACTATTTCTCAAATGCCCACATAATTTGTGTAAATTTGAAGCTTTTATATTAAATATGCACGCTTAGTCGAGAGTCTAAGGACAATTATTTTACAAACTCTCTATGCCAGACACAATTCGAACTATTTTGTCACTCGCTGGATGCTTGATTTAAAACCACATTTTTTAAAGATATTCTTTAAGACGCTTTGGTGAAAATTCTTCATTTGAAAAAAGAACACAGAACGTTAGATTCCCTGTTAGAAACCTTGCATTGCGAGTATAATAGTCATAGATAATAATTTATAGAGTTCTCGCAGACTTTGTTGACGTTTGCAAACCGTCACACGGGAACCAAGTTTACTTTGGCGTTGCCAAGATGTGTTATAGTAACGAACTTGTGGAAAATTACCTCAGACTTAATGTTTATCTACTGCGTCTACCCGTGCCGTAATCTATTCTCAAAGTCTTTAAATTTTCATACATAAGGTGTTATACTTTGAGTACGTAAAGTGCGATTATAATTAAATTTGCTATGTAACCAGCGACTCTCAAATCACTTATATCACCAGTCAATACACAATCTAACAAAACTCGACGCACAAGCGGAAAACCAGTGAATCTTCGTCATATTTGGAGTCGATTTTGTGGAATTTTTTGACCCATTCATTGTTTCCGAGAAAATTAAATAAAAAGTTTTTCCGCGAATTTTTTTTACAAATTGTTATCTAATATAATTTATTTAGTCGAATTAATGCTATCCACAAAGAAAACAAAAAAATAAAAACCGAATTTTAATAAGAATTTGTGCAATTTTATTTAATCTACCGTTTTCATGAAAACTTTTGCGAGATTTTTTTTTCGAAACTAACACATAAAAATATTTCATAGGTGATACCTTGGACTGGCACTGAAGTATGAGACTGATCATCTTGCCTTCTTATGACAAATTGTCAAGATTCACTGCACCTAGTGTAGCAATGCAGTGCCCTATGCACTACTGGGTGCGGATGAGGGAGACAAGTATAATTATTATGATATTATATCAAATCATAGTAAATATTTCATTATCATAGTAGTATGTACCTACTAATGATGCTTCCTACACTATTCCAAAATAGTTTTTATTTATGCGATAATTTACACAAATAGAATGAGATAAAAGTTATTCGTACTAATAAACCTATAATTTAAATTTGAGCTATGTTCACACACGTTAGTCTGATATTCCTAGAAAATGTTTTCTATGGCGCCAGAAGTACCTAACTATTTGCAGACCATTCGCGCACCGGAACTGATAGGATTACTCTTATTTCGTTTCATAGAAATTGTCCCACCACTCTGAGACCTAAAAATCCCATGAAATATTACCAAGAACATTACCAAGAATGTTTAATTACCTGCTCTGAAAATGGGGTTTTTAATGGGAAAATAAAGCGTGTATGTAGAATCTTCTGAAATAAAGTGATCGATTTGCTTTACAACCAAATTTATTTATTTATTTATTCTTATGGCTTCCAGGATTAAGGAAAATCATTTCTTATGTTTATAATCTCACCGGAAATTAAAATATAAATGTCAAATAATGTGATCTTCATACAGGACTGGCACTGAAGCGTACCACCTATCATCTTACCATTATGAAATGAAATTATCAAGATACATTGCACTCGGTGTACCGATGCAGTGCCCTATGCACCATTGGATGCGGACAAGGAAAAATAGTAGTAGTAGTACGTATAAATATTAGAAGTAACGTATACTTTTTATTTTAAGGCAAATGTTTCACAGACGTCCCTCTACCTCTACTGAATTATACCTACTAATGTATTTATTATTAAATGTAAAAATCTTTAATATCGACCGACAGTTGAAGTTTGAAAATGCCATGACAAGAATCTGTCAATCTACTGAACTAGATTCTTTTTTTATTTTCTCAGGCAAATGTGTGGTAAACTATTTCTGATGGTTGCACTAATGTCAAAATTAGAGCAGAATGCAAGGCTGAGATAAGCATTATCGATAAAATTAAGAAAGGTTCTTTACGATCGATGGTTCGGTAATGTAGAGCGAATGAATGATGAAACAACGGCTAAAAGAATCTACGATGCAAGTCCGAGAAGGCCGAGAAAGACATGACATGATCAAATACAACGAGTGCTTGAAAGTGGGCATATGAAAAATCGTAATAATCGACGTGCAAGCTTTAGAAGATGTATGAATGTGGAGGAAGCAAGAGAAGTACGCCAGGACAGAGTGGTGTGACGTTCTATCCTCTCTGATTACCCTTTCGGAGAAATGGCGTGATGGTTAATTAGTTAGTTTTATGATATGGATCTCTATACAATGCTAGCGCAATCAATAGTCCTACACGTACCTTAAAAAATATTTATCAGGAAGTTACGTTTGAAATCCTTTTTACAACTCACAGATTGATGCTAAACACGTCCAAACCATCGCGGCGTTTAGTTTTAAGCGTATAAAGTTTTGCACTGGTAACTGATGGGTTTCTTGGCGCCAGCTATAATATCTGCGAAACATTTATGCCAAAGGTGTTAAAGACCCATTAATTATTGTAATCCGACAATAGAAATTTAGCCCGTTGACTGTACTTACTGTCTATTTTTAACGACTGCGTACCTTTTGGTACCAATAATACGACCTTACTAAAATAAAAAATGTTCGCCTCGTGGTATAGTGGCAGCGCGTTGGACTACCAAGACTGAGATCGTCGCGAGTTTCATTCCCTTGGAGGTCAACATAAAATATTTGTAACAACATTTTAAATGAGTACAAATACATGTAGACAAATTACTGGATTATATCCATGCTGGGCCAATATCAATCATTATTGATATCTCAACAGAGAAGCTCTGAAAATTATTTTTTTATTATCTGGCGTCAACAGGGCTTATGACCTGTCATTTGCCACTTGATGTACGATATTCCTTATTCCACAACGAAATATATAGATGTATGTATATAATTTATAATGTATAAGATTAGTAAAAAAAGGCGTTTAACATGTTTTAGTACCATAGTCAAGGATGCTAAAAAATCGTCAGTAGCAAATCACTATTTAATCAGAACAGAGGCTAACGTTCGCACACCTTCAGAATTATATTATTTTGTTGGTATAATATTTATATAAATGAGGTGCTAGGAATTACATTTCAAATGGAAACTTATATAATTAGTTTTCTCCCACATTATTATACATATATATTTCATCCACTATCCTTTCCGGAATATTTATTAAATGGAAGAATTCTTGCAAATTCTATGCATTTCGCACGAGTCTGATGCAGGTGTTTTTATTTTATAAATAATTTAAAAAAATTGCCATTTTATTTCCATCACTCTAATAATCTAACTTCTTTTTCATGTGTAACGGTAACTACTAAAAAATTCTAATATGGTATTATACAAATATGCATTCCTAAATAATAAGGTTTTCCTTAACCTTAATATACTTTAATTAAAAGATGAACGTATATTCTTAAATAAATAATACAATTTTATGTTGATACATATGTCGTATGTCGTAGGCATTTATTGAGTATGTGGAATACTTAATTTATAATGAAGTATTTAATCAATGAAAAAAGCCTCACATACTTAACTGTTTCTGGAATTGAACATTCAGCTGTGGATCATTAGGCAAGTCCTCACCCACTCAACCACAAAGCCATTAAGATTTATCCTTATTGCCAAGAAACTGCGGTAGTTGGTCGTTGTGGGAGGTGTCAAACACAATATTTTTTTAAATATCAAATACAATGTCAGGTAAGCGTTGCATTAATAACTTTGTGAATTACAGATAATAAATGGGATCTGTGGAAACTTAATGACTTCGGAGTTTAGCGTTGAATGAAGGAGGTATTATGTAGTGGTTTTATTTTCAATATCAATAGAGGTGCATGCGCAAATACTAGTTACAATACATCTTGGTACCCCACCAACACTGCACAAACCTGACTATTCATTATTGTATAATCGCATTACAAGTCACTAATGGCCGTGTTATCTGTAATTTCACATGGTGGCAACTTTGTAATCTCACTCCAAATACACAGCGTGTTTACGCCTTACTTCATTTCATAAATTAGCCACAAAGGTAAACTTATGATTAATTGCTACTGTGACGTAATAACATGTACTCAACTTAATCCTTCTATCACATTTATTATTATTAGGAAAGTTATGATACTGGTATTTGGAAAATCAGCTATGTTCAGATTAATTCTGGTTGAATTAAACGAATAATTATAGGTACAGTTGAAAAGAAATAATCAAATTTACCAAAAAACCTTCAAAAAATCATCGTAATATATGTGTACTCTATCACAAATATATAGTTATAAGTTTGTTGGTATGTCATTTTTAATATTTGTATGTATCTAATGAAACATAAATATTGTATTATCATCATCAATCATTCATTTCGATTTCCGGTAGGTACTTTTTCCTTATTTTCATCCATTACTTTTACTGTCACTGTCTTTCTTATACAAAGCTCTTAAAAAGATTTTTTACAAGGCACTTACGATATTATTTGTGTAGGTACATACCAAATGGTTCCTTATAAAAAGATGGACATATGAAAAATAGGTAAAAGTTTACGAATAAAATTGTTGTTTTGAACGCCATTCAAAACAGTATCGTTTTGGGATGGATATACATTTATTTTACCATTATTATTAGCATATCCTACATATATTGATATTCCGATTGGTGCAGCTGAAGCGCGATTTTTGTCGACTTTCATTTGACACGAGAGAGCCGTGTGCATGATAGAATTTAGGTATTGAATAAGGCGGAGAAAAAAGGCCGAACGAAAGACCAGTCAATTCAGTAGAAAATTGCCCCTACCTTGTATTTACGGAGACTGGAAATGGGAGGAGATCTTCTGTCCTGCACTTCACTTCAAAATTACGTCACAAAACACAAAACGGATCACAACATTTCAATACAGACACAAGTACACGATGAATGTAGGTTTTACAGAGTTCAAAGTTGATTTTATGAGAATGCGTTTAGATAAGCGAGTTGAGAATTTGCGTGCGGGTTTTTGTAGCGGCTGTGTTATTGTTGCAATTTATAGACTACCCGCGAAGTACCATAGATAATTGATAGGGCGGTATAGAAGGAATATAGGAATAGGAATCAAAGATTTACTGGGGCAACTTGTTCCAAGAATGCATCAGAAGAATCCATCGGCCAAACCATCGATATTTAGTGGAATAGTGATACAATTCTTAAATTCCGACATTCAATTCAAACCCTGGAAATATCGATATTTCCTTATTTTTTTTCTTCTCTCTTGATCTATTAATTGAAAATGCATTGCTCGGATTATAAATCAATTTCCTCAGACAATCCTTTTTCCTGCATTTAAACTAGGCATAATATGTATAATGTATAATGTACCCATGAGCAATAAGGTATCTCCGGTTGCCAAAAAACACATAAAACCATGGTTTTCTCTTCAAGCATATCTTTTAATCAAAGATTTTAAATAAGTTTTGAAAGAAATAAAAAAAGATGAAGAAATTCGTTACATTCGAAGAACAAACTTTTTTACAATACACAAATGTCCGCAATTAAGAAAATATTTCACCTATTTTTGTATATTTGTGATCCAATAAAAAAATCCAAAGCTCAATGTACTTAAGTACAAAAAGTTTTAAAACGACTGGTAAAAAACGTACATTTATGTTAGTATTGTTTTTACCTCTATATATATTATTTGGTAGTTACTACAACCGGCTGTGAGGCTCGATAACATGGGAACACAATACACGCAAGATTTGGCAGAAATTAGTTTAATTTAGCAGATATAGAAACGCTTGCATGTTGAAATCAGTTTTATGTTTTGATTACCTATGTAGGTACATTGACGAGCACCGTATATCCCAGCTGGTTGTACCTTTGAGGTGGGAGGATGATAGTTCTATTTATAGTTCACTTTATGTGGGTGCCTAGACGCATCTTTCTTCTCTTATTACTAATAATTTTGCTTGCAGTGTTCGCTATCAGAAATAATCTTTGTTTATTTCATAATCTTTAAAAATGCGATTAACTTCAAAAACCAAACGTCAAACGGCAAACACGCCATGACACATTATTCCATATAATTTTAAACATAAAAACTAAGAAATACTAAACGCAATTTTCCTACTTATGTGTCTTTAAATAATGCTATTGCAATATGTTATTTAAATTATAATTAAGTTGTGATTCCAAACCTTGAGGTGGCGACTGTAAGCCTCCAAGGTTAATTTTAAAAAATACAATTATAAAATATACAAAGTAACATATAATTTTTATATATTTTTTATTATTTGTTTATTTTAAACCACCTCAACGGGCCAGAGGCCCAATTACAGAGGGGAACAACGTCACAAACACCCAAGCTTGAGAAAAATCACTTATTTTTTATTTTGTACTCTTACCGGGAATCGAACCCGGAACCTCCGTATCATGAGTCCAGCGTCTTAGCTATTACACTACGGAGGCCGCCATTAACATAATCATTATTTATGCGCTATTTTTTATTGGTATTTTTACAACATATAAAGTAAAATATATAAGTAATATAGATTTTGGATAGGTAGGATTTATTTTAAGGTTATAATAGTCGAGTATATATAAGGTTTTAGATTACATTAAAGACAATTGTTTTTTATAATATAATGGTGTTGCTATTTTACTAAACATATTTTGTGATTTTTTTTTTTTGTGGCAATTATTACTACATATTTTACGTTAAACCAAAAATGATAATGTATATTTGTATGCAAGGACACCTTACAATAAATTATGATATACAAGAAATCCCTAGTTTTTAGGTATAAGTGTATAAAATGAGACTTAGAAAATCGCACTTTGAGATTTGAAACAGATTTGAAATATTTAATATTTTACTCTAATTATTTTTTGCGGTGATCATTATTACTATACCTAGTTAAATCGTTTAGAAGAAGCCATTTGGTACAAAATAACCAGTTTTCTCATTTTTCGTTCACCCATTAATTTTATTTTTTTTTACTTTGTTGGCTAATTATTGATTAGAAATCGGTGAAATTTTCAATAATATTTTTCCTATCATATTCTAACATTATCCCCCGAAGTGCAATTAATGTAACCTACTCCATACAAACATATTTATATTGACTGGTCTATAACAAGTTTAAATATTTTTTTCTCTCATTTGTATTTCAAGTAACAAAAAAATTAGGCCACCTGAAATTTTTTATTCATATCCAAAAACTTTTAAGAACTTAAAAAATATTGAAAATTATCAATTTGCAAACGTTCAAGCATTTTTATACTATTTTTTCCGATGTGTAATGTTCAAATAATTCATGAACTTAATGGTAAGATATTTAAACAAAATATTTATTATTAAAATACAAGCATCGATGGTTGTGATAAAAATTTTCTTCAGCGTAATAGAGTTTTTATAATAAATTATTTAAGCAGTTTCGTACCAATGTGATTGCGTATCGTTATCATTCATTGATATTCAATTACATAAAGATTACATTTAATTATTAAAAGAGACAAGCATAATATGCATAACTAATTTGGTTTGCACTTTTTGTTATTCTAGACGGCCAATAAGATTATAAGACATTTTAACTTCGTCGAAGTCATAAACAATATAAGCCTTGGGATATATCCCAAAACGACTTTTTGTAAGATCCAATCGCATTGAAAAATCATAAAGTCTGTGCTTTCAATGTGGCTAAGCGCCTCACCGTATCAAATCCGGACGATAAAATCTTCGAAATCTTAAACGTATCCTTTAAGTACGTTAAAGGTTATTTTTATTGGTCGTATTTAAAGGAATTAATTCTACAAATATGCGGCAGTATAATGGTCCATTAGTAATCTTTAGACGACCTTATTTATTTTGTTCAAACACCTAACAAAGTCGGCTTCATTATAAACTTGGATTTTTTACTACGTTTTTTAACGTTTCCAAACGAACTATTGTACCGCGTTCTCAGAGTGAATCTGACAATAAGGTTAGTCAGACAGTATTCCCCGAATCGGTATGGAGCCGGTTGGGAATCGGAGATCTTTCTATAAAGGTGAACCTCTCGGCCTATTTGAATTCTTCGTCCTGCCGTATCAAAAGAAAGGAATGTAAATCTCTGGCATAACAAAAAGCTCACAATAAATAGTGTGAATGGAAGATCCGAGGTATGCGTGTAATTTTAAGCGCCGTCGTAAATTCTGGGGGACGCATGCATGATATTTATATAATGGACAGAAGATTACCTACTCCTCACGCTTCACATAGTGCGCCATGCGACGGGCCTTGGATCTAATACTCCTCCCATAAACCCGACTATGCTGTAATAATAATATTACGGCTTTACAGGTTCTACTTAATATCTTCAATAACATGAATTACGTAGGTACATCTATCGGTTATTTTTCTTCCTAATTGTTATTGCACTTAATCGTTTCAAATCGTAAACCAAAAGGGCCAAGCTAATTACGCGCGAGTGTCACTGCATCTTGGTGATTAATTATTCATCAATTCACTTTAAAGTCATCATTCATCTTTTTTATGAAGGATAACGTTTTCTTATACGTATACGGAATGCAAATACATAATAAGTTTGTATCATCAAAATTTTACGTGATAATAATTATGAATATTGTTTGCAGAATAAAAATTGATAATTCGCAAGGACCTGATATTGTTTATACGTATGCAATTGCGCTTAAGCGCTTTAATTCAGGGTATGATATTCGGCATTTTATATTAAATGTTTTTATTCAAAAAAAAACCGCGTTGAAATAAATATTTCGTATTGACCCCGCTGGAAATCTAACCCGCGACCGCGTGCATGGTGTTAGAAAAGTATTGTAAATACTTAGAAGCTAATGAACAAGCAGACAAGTCGGCAATTTGGACTTGTTGAAACCGGGCTCTTTATTTATGGTATTTGTTCATATTTCTGCGTATTGTAGGTACCTTATCTCAGGTGGTTGCTTTACATTATATGAGGGTGGCTTCACACCTCTATACTTCACACTACCGCCTTTGTCAGTAAGCGTGAAAATAAAGATTAACATTCCAATGTCGCTTGTTTGTTCCTTCAAACAGCTCAGAGTGTCAAGGATAATAGTTATTTCTAATTCGATCCTTTTTTTAACAGCCGCTCATTATTCCCGAGCACGCATGCTTCCGGTCCCCAAGAAAGGTTTCTAGAATAGGATGTGCGCTTACAATGACATTACATGGTGTCTGTGGTATGGTAGCCATTCGTTAAAATACATCGGGACGGTATTGACAATAATGGTGGTAAGACATTATCATCATCATCATCTTCGTACCATATCCGCTCATAAACTGCCTCCAAGCCAAGCGAACGGCCGCGTCCCGCAGCTCTGGCGCTAACCGCTGACAGATTGTCAACAGTGGACGTCCGGGATGCCGAGAACCCGATGCCTTGTAAAATAGACAAGCGTGGTTAAGGCTCTCGGGGGGAGGCATAAGTAGTATATGGCCTAGCTAGCCGAAACGCCTTCGCCGGATGACAGTAGATACCAAGGGTTGCTGTATTTAAATGATAGCATAAAAACAATATGTATTTATTTAAAATTATTTTATTGAGTCTGCACTTTTCAAAATAAAAAAAGAACATGAAATTAGTGAACATTAAATAATACGTTGTTATTTAAATCTTAACAATTAATTATTAAAGGATTTTGTCCCGAGTTAACTTCTATAATAAAACATCCTTGATCATTTGTCATAAAAACGTCTCTATTGGCAAAAATAGTTTCAGTTAAATTTAACGTTATCTTACAATTTTCTTAATAATGTTAACGTCTAACTAAGAGGCCTACGTTCGACAGAATAAATATCTATTGTTGGGCACCAAAACTGTTTATTTATTTTAGTCATCAAAATAATTTGAAAAATAATATTATGTTTGCGGGAAAACCACTTCGCTCGTTATTTTAGAAAAAAAGTTCCATAAAGTTTCAAAAAAATATGGTTCCACTAGTCTAGGAGGACAACAGCGCTGTTAAACCGAGCCGTTTACCCCGCATATTACAAGTATTATTGTGAATATTGTATTGTGTATTCTACAGTTCTCCATACCATTATAATATAGTGAGTGTGAGCTACAATATACCTACCCCCAATGGCCTGGCGCAACCATAGGCGCCAGAAATTCCTTAGCCACATGATACCTTCCACTTCCCCATTGTGATAATAACTTGAATGGTTTTACACTATATTTTACCAAACAATATTCTCTAATGATCACAATATTTTATAGGTACCCGTGCCATTATTTTTTTACTAAACTGTCGAAAACACTGACCACTTAAATTCGACTTGAATTCAGAATTAATAAAAATAAAAAAAATATTTTATCAAATCCGACGTTTTTTTGCTATTTTGACTACAAAAGAAAAGGATTTTTTTAATGCACCATATGTTTTTAAAAATATATGTATGTATACGTATACGGTACACGTGTACAATCTACAATGCAAAATTTTTGTGCAAATATGTGTATTTATAATTTTAATGTCACCTGATATATTTTTTTAATTTATTGCAATAAATTAACAAACGCGGGTATTTCTCTTACATTTGCATTTGTCTTAATATCGCCTATTTTTGGGCGTATTTTCAAATGGCGCTATTTTTCAAAATATTTTAAAAAGAATGTCATCTGAAGTATTATAAAAAACATCAAATGAACTTTAAAAAAGCATCAATATTGTGATTACTTTTCATTTTCATATAATTGAATAAAAAATTATATGAGTTTCCTTAACAAATTTTGGTTGAGTCACGTAAAAATATTAAACATAGTGATATCCATTAAAAATGTTAATTTTGTATTAGAATAAATTAATCCTAAATTAATATGACTCATTTACTCATTAGGTCATAATCAACTCCTTAATGGTAAAGATCTTATCAAAATCTTATTTTTATGCCAAAATTTATTCAGACACCTACCTACCTACTGTTGTTCAAGTAAGTAATGTATATTTATGAAAAATATGACAAAATCTTCTAATATTGTTTTCTACTACAAGGTTAACTACTAAAAACATTGAAATGTGACGCATCAACTATGCATTTTACATTGTATTGAAAATTGGCACACCCAAGATTTTGAGGCGGTCTCTGTACAAACGATAACAAATTAACACAAAAATAAATTAATGATTCTCAAGGCTGGGTGTGATATTGTTCCCTTTTGTTATAAGGCCTCCAGGCCTGTTAAAGCAAAATAAAAAAATTATAACAATAAAAAATAATAGGTGAATATCTGAAAATGTTTATATATTTCTTAATACCTTTTAAATGTCGCAGCGTTTTCTTTGGACTTACAATAAAAAATTGATATGCTTCTTCTTCTTTCACCACGTTCGCTCTTATGTGGAGTATGTGGACGTCACTCGATCTCTCCAGGAGACCCTGTCGCCAGGCAGCTCTTTCGCCCCCTCCCACGTCAGGCCCGCATCCATCAGCTCCGCCGAGTACATCCGTAAGATGGTCATCGACGGTCTGCCAGGACGGCGCGGCGGGATCCTGCAGGCGTAAAGAAGAGGCAGCTCGGGTTCAGGCTCTCCCGAGGCATCATACAAATTAATACCTCAGTCATACAAATTTTATACTTAGTGAATATATCGTCAAATATAGACACAAGCGCATAGATCAAGCTTCATAAATCTGTCACACTCTATGTGAATGTCAAAAAAATAATACCGCTGTGATATTAATATGTATTAGGTATGTATGTCCTCCACATTTATTTTCTTGGTTATAAAATAAACAATCAAGTTACTAGCAGGTTATGACAGTAATTTCATTTATTGCACTTTACTTTTATTTTCTTTGTACGTAAACTTAACATAAATTATATCTACAAATCAGTAAAATAATGCTTTTAATATACAAATAAACTTAACTGTTGCCGTGTTTTATACAATAGTAATTAACATAGTAAATAGTTAATATACACGGATATTGATAAATCAATTCGCTTGTAATGGCTTTGCAAACAAATTCATGGCGTGTTTTATTGGCAATATGTCACAGCGCAGTTCGTGATGAAGGCGCAGTTCTTACTGGAGGAATAGGCATGAAACTTATTAAGTGACGATTTGTTTCCTACGCATCCTTTAGCGCGCTCGGCATAGTGCGGGATAACAGGACAAGATGGGCCGTGCGAGTTATCTCGCATTAATGTTACTATATTCAATACTTACAACTAGCGTCAGTGCTGGATGTGGGAATGAGGGAATCCACTGTTTTCTAAAGTATTTTTTTTCTATAAACTTACTATTTAACTAAACAAAAAAAATATATTTAATATTTTTTTAGAAGTTATTGATGAAGATACGATTTTTTAAAGTTGCACATTTCAAATACGCGCTAAATACCAATATGTACTAACTGCGTCATTTTTGCAGGAGTGACGTCATAAAACGGGTTGTTTGAGGCCATGGTATTTCTCCAGCCAGTAACAAAACTGTCAAAAATCTATGCAAACTGACGCGGGAAGCACAGATAAAATATACCGTCGACTCAACTGTCATATATACTGTTAACAGCTGTTCTAGGGAGACTGAATGGCGGCCATCTTTTTTGCAATAGAAGCTTGTATGTAGATTGTATTCCATATTAAAATGCCATGGAACGCAGCCGCGTGGGTTTTTAAAAACGGAAACCGGAAACACTACACTTAGATACAAGGAGTGACGTCATTGTTTAAGATTTTGAAATGAATGCTATTTTCAACATTTTTTATTAATTTTTGCGTGCGTTTTTGGGATATTTCATCCCACTTCAAAATTTTTAAATATTCGCGTCTACACGAAAGCATTTATAAAATTCTATTCCGGGTAGCAGTGGATTTCCTCATTGGTAATGGTAAATCCGCAGGTAGAATGATTTGTGATACGATTATATTATGTTTTGTTTAGAATTTTTAACTCAACCAGGGTTGCGACCGCGTCTTCTCCGGCGTGGTTGCCGTGTGGTGACGGGAGTTGCGGTGGTTGGGCGGGAGGTAGTTGTAACTATTATCTGAAAAAGGGGTAGAATCACTAATTATCCTTTCACTATAAATTTGAGCCATCTCATCGAGTAGGTTTAGAGGAATGTGTTTATGACAACTTCGTAGTGAAAGGGGCAATGAAAGCATTTGGTCGCATATATTTATAATCTTCTCTTTTTCGCTTTCTTCAGCGCGCTATGGAGTCCGCCAATAATTATTGAAAATTAATTATATACAATAATTAACGTTGTAATAATATTTTGTTCAATAATTATTTTTCTTTATTTTTATTAATCGCATTTTATACATGCTTCACAAATATGTATACATTAAATTTATTCTTCATAAATGTTATATTTGAATAATGGTTAAGAAGATAAAATGTACTAAGAGTATAAGTAGAAATTAGCTTTTAACGTTTTAAACATGATAATACCTACCCTTATTAAGCGTTTCATACTAAAAATGATGCCATAAATTTAACAAACGAATCTTGTCGAATTTCGATCAAATACAAAACAAAATTCTTTTTTCTTTCTACCCAAGCACTTCATTAAAATTTAAAGTGATAGGTGTATATAAATGGTGAATGGTGAATGTAATTTCTGCTAAAGTTAGAATACTTTATAAGTCTTGCTTGTGGAATAAAATACCTACATTATCTCAAGTATGTACAGCGCCCTTGAGGGGACCGCCCACGAAAACGGCGATTTACAAGTTGTCCTAATTATTGTATTATGTCATTAATTAATTTATGATTATTGGATTTACGTAATTTTAAGCACTAAAATCACCCAGAGTTTAGCAGTAATGGTCTGAAGTCTGAAGTCTAACGGGAAACCACTTGAAATATAAGCCCGTGCCAACTCCTGATCATCCTTACACAAATTTTCTGAAAATAAGCCAAACGTTTTATAGACTCTGCACAGAATAAAAACGGACGTCAGCTATACATCTTAAAAAACGCTAATCATAGTGAAACTGATGTACTAACACTGCCATATTTTTTATTGTAATATACATGGAGTAACAAAACTCGTAGTATAACCCGAAAACTGATGAATCTACATCATATTATTTGGAGTCGAATAAGTAATATGACTTTTTAATCTGAGCTTGAATTTTTTTTTTCGCAAAAGCTTTCATTAGATACCTCAGATTAAGTAAACTTGCATATTTTTTTTATCACAATCTGGTTTTTTATTTTGTTTTGTTTATGGATACCATTGATTTGACTTAATAAATAATTTTGACCAATTTTCTCGAAAAGTATGGGTCAAATTCAAAAAAAAAATATTCCGAAAAACCACTCCAAATATGACGTAGATGCATTGGTTTGTGCATCGAGTTTTGTTACACCATGTATACATCATCGCAATATTCGGAAATCAAATGAGATAAATAATATGCACGATTAAATTTGTAGCGTTACTTTAAACATAAAGCGTTTAAGTGGGCTTTAAAACGTTTATTAAAATTTAATTACACCTGCTTTTATTATTTTTCAGAAAATGCTTTTAATTGAAGGCAAACAATTATATTTATTGTATGTGTACATTGTGTACGTGGCTTGAGAAAAACCACCTTTTTTATATTTTATGTTCTCGCTGGGAATCGAATCCAGAACCTCAGTATCTTCAGTCCGACTGGAAATTCAGTAATAGTTGCTTTTTTTAAACGTTAATTTTTCTGTAGGTATGCAAAAATAGGTTCCGTGTAATGAATTTTTCTTGTAATTTCCTCACATAAAAAAAAAATATTTAAGTTATTCATTTAAATTATAAAAATTTAACCAATACGATCATATAAATAGATACTTATAGTACGTAGTAAGATTACGTCTTTAGTCTATAAAGTCTAAAGCTTCTTTATTTGTGTTCCTACATATATTAAAAATATAAATTGTTTTTTTTTTTTCTTTTGAAAATAACTCGATTGTGCGGTAGATATTTATTTGGTTTGGTTTTGTAGCTGAGTGGGTGAAGTGCTGCCTACTGATCGCAGAGTCGTGGGTTCAAATTCCTAATCACACGTCGTCGCCAGTAAAAAATGCTAAAGTTATGTCCACAGTTCAGGAATTTATATTTATGTATTTACTTAATATATTTTGACTTAATACATTTTTAGCAATATTTATCTACATTTTTAATTATTGTGATCAAGAAACACTGCATTTTATGTACCTACCAATGCAGTACCCTATGCACCATCAGAATTGTAAGGAAGAAAATAAGTTATCGTTTGTTAGTTTATTTCCTGTTTTAATTTTTAAAAAATTGTACACAAAACTATTTATGTATGTACGTAGGTCGGTACTATTTACGTTTACTAATATACTAATGATGTACATAGATAAATACATACGTATAATATTTTTGTTTATTTTGTTTCCGTATGTCTGCGTAGGTACATAGATTCAAATTTTACACTAATATAGAATGTATTTTTACCGTAACACACCCGCTTTTACGAATACATAACATGTGAGAAATGTTTTTGTTGAAAACATCATTTAAAGAATTACTACTTTTAAACAAGGATTTACGTATTTATGATAGATTTATTGTTCGGAATTTCTACCTAAAATCCGAATTGGCTGATCGCAACGAGGCAATAATTTGACTTTCGTATTGCCAAAAGGCGATCAGGGTGTGAAATCAAAATGCGTGAAGCCAATAAAAAACTTTCGTATCTCATCTCCCGACAAAAATGAGAATGATGAAAAAATATTCGCGGCTGTCAGACGCCCATCTTAGCGCCGCCGCGCGCCGTCTGCAATTGTGTAGGTGGTCAGGTCCGAGAAAAATCAAATTCTTTTCGATCCAAAACAAGCAAATCGACGGCGGCTTTTTGTAGAAAATACAACAACCCGTTGACATTTTATGAATTATGATCATGCCTTTTAGTAGAATTCACATAATCTGTTCGAGAATGTTTTCCGCGTGCAACAATTGTATGACCCTGTCAGTCTCATCTTCAAGAGACCACGGAAATGAAAAATGGTAATTTTATAAAAAGTCAAATTTTTTCAACATTTTAATGGGTATTCAAGAAATGATGATCTAAAACTTTTTGTTCGGTGGCAAGACAACGTGAAATTATTTGTGTGAGAAAACCATGTTTGGTATGTACCGCAGACAACCATGTGGTGTTTATGAGAAGATATGGATAATGCACATGCAGAAAGGACTTAAGAGTCCTCAGGGTGGGTCCATTGTGCCGAGGGGTAATCAGAAACACGTGACAGTTATAAAAATTCTTCCCCATAATCCCCTTTGCGGTTCAAAAGCCGGCGCATACCGGGAAATTCGGAAGAAAGTAAACAAAAAGCGTTTTTTATGCGGGTCGTCCACCCATGCAGTTAAGTAATTGCACTTAGGAAATAAGGCGCCTACTCTTGAGTAATACGACGGCTAATCGGTGGAACACATGGTCGATAGTCGTCCTTGCTTGGAGAGTGTACGTTCACCAGAGTACCTAAATATTTTGGAAACTTGGCTTAGCAGATAAATGTTGATTCGAACTGTTTACCCTTTTTTACAATAAAACAAAGAGAAAATAACAATTTTGGCTGATTTCAGTAGTAAATTATTACGCTAAAAACTAACACAGTCCCAATTGAAATGAACCGGCTACCTATGCACGTAGATACTAACTTCCTTGATATAATATGCTAGCCAGCCTACCCTGGCGGTGGACTGGTAAACTCCGTATTATCTGGTAAACTGGTAAACTCTACAATCTGGAATCTACGGGGAAAGATGTGAAAGTTCGTTCCAAGTTCAAATAGATGACACCTATGCAGGTAAGTACCTGGTACCTACTTCGCTAGTCACTAACCGCCTGCCTACTCTCGCGGTGGATTGATTAACTCAATACTGGTGCCTGCTTATTTTAATTGTTCGATATTCGAAATGATTCGAAGGGCCATTCATTACAAATGGTACCATCTTTTAAAATATTTATGAAAGTTCGTTCCAAGTTCAAAATGATGACACCTATGCAGGTAAATACCGGGTAAGTACCTACCTCGCTAGCCGCTAGCTAGGTGACTGGTAAACTCCATACTCTATCTGGTACCTACCTGTATCTGGTCCGCGGGCACGTGGGATCACACCCACCGCCATTGATGGCTTGGTGCCCCCTCCACGGGTACAGTACGGCGTGTGTACCGGTGTGCCATTCATCTAGAACAGGTTGGCCCCCTCCCGCGACGGCGGCCTCACCTTCTCGTGAATACGTCCTCGCACAAATACACATCTTGGATTACAGAACTAATGTAAAGTTAGTATCAAATGTGAATAGTAAAGTATATTGCCATGGATAAAAGGCAAATACTCATCTTGAGATTACAGAGCTTTAATAAAGTATAAACTTAAATACAGCTGCTAAAACATAAATACATTATGTCAAAATGAAGTATCCATACATTATTTTTAGGTTTTTATCTAGTCATGTATTTTTACAGCTATATTTTTACCGTAGGAACGTTTTTGAATTATTTTATCAGTTTTCTCAAACGGTCCTCAATTTCTAACAAAAACTAATATGTACACTAAAAAACTGCACTGGCTGCGCTTTCCACAAAGGGTAGAATACAAACTCTGTTGGCCATTGTACAAAGCCATGCATGATGCCGCGCGAGTGTTTAAAAGATCTTTGCATTCCAGAAAAACTAGCTGAAAGACGTCTCACACTTCGATCAGCTACATCTACAGCTATAGGTAAAGTTTTAATGCCGATCTGCCATCAGCGACAAAATTTGGGGAGCGCGCTTTTGCGGTTTCGGGCCTTGTGGCTTGGAATGCTCTTCCACCAGAAGTGCGCAACTGTGAGAGTGAAGTGATGTTTCAAAAGAAACCTAAGACACATTTGTTCTATAAATCTTTAGATTCATGTATTTTCTACTCAGAGTGAGTTACATTCATTTAAAATTTCCCGAGCCATTAAACTCGATATTTAAAGCGCCCTTGAGGTATTATATATTTATATGAAAACGGCGCTATATAAATTATCTATAATAATAATTATAACGTACAATTTAATTTGATGTAATTTTATCGTATACGTTATCGGTCGCCAATTACAAATTTGTTATTTAAGTAAAATCTTGGAATATTTATTATAACATTCTTAACCTAAAAATGTTAGCATTTTCATAGCCCATCAAAACGTTTATTACAACGACTTTGTTTACATTAAGTCGGAAACCAAGGACTTCCTAAACAATAATTATTATCTTATTATCATCGTTCCACATTAAATTTGATTTCTGAAAATAACCGAAACATATTAAAAATCCTTTTTCACTAACTCTCCTTAATCCGCACCCAATGATGCATAGAATGAAGTGAAAATTAATCAGGTTTACTTAATTTATTTTAAAAATTCTAACGTTTTAGCTTATTCATATTGGTTATACAGTTACAAATACCTTCGGTCACTTGCTATTTTGTGTATATATTTATGTTAAAATGATGTCAAACCGAGTATAAAATAATAAAGGTAACCAATAATTTTGTACGTGATTTTATGTCTTCAATTAAAATGCAGAAATACCCAGTTAGTACCTCATCTTTAATACTATCCTATCATCAAGTTGATAGAGTCTTTAATACTCTTCTCGCTTGTCTGAAATTGTGGCTTGGAACGAGTTTCGAGATTATCCATACAAGTTTTTCATACAACGAACCGCAGACTTTCATTCATCCATTCGCTGGATGTATCGTCACAGATATCCGCTAAGCCGCAGGGGGCAATGCATGTAATGTGTATACTATCTTACTATCTTATCACACAAGTCGACTGAAATCAATATTCCCATTTAATTGAGATAATAACATGGAATATAAACCCGTAAATTTATTATTTTAGCACACGTCATTGTAGGTACCGATCATTGTGTTTTTCTGTTGCCATTTTTAATAATTTTATAAATTCGTTACACAGTAATTTATTTTTGTTTTATCGGCCTCCGCCATCACCGTCTCGATTTACCCAGCTTATTTTGCTAAGATCTCAAAGGATAAGCCCACGTGGACTCCTAATTTACAAATAACCAACCCCCCCGCCCACCAAACATAACAGCAACACATATAAAATCACAAAAACTTCCCCCCCCCCCCGACGCCCCCCTCTATAAGATACCATCCGTGCCATTACCCGCCCCCTCCCCCGCGCGTCACCGTCCCCCCCAAAACAAAAGTTGGCCAGATCAAAAACTAGATTCGAACAGTAAACCCTCCTAATATAATTACAATAAAAACACAGAGAAACTCACAATTTTGGTCTGATTTCTAGTAGTAAAATATACACGTCAAAAAACACACATCCCTATTAGAAATGAACCGGCAACCTATGCACTAAGATACAAACTTCCTAGGAAATACCTAGTAGCTAAGCCAGACTCCCCATGTCGTGGACTGTAAACTCCTGTATATATCTGGTAAACTGGTGAACTTAGCAATCTGGAATCTACGGGGAAAATGTAAAAGTTCGTTTCCAAGTTACAAACTAGATGACACCTATGCAGGTAAGTACCTGGTACCTACATTACGGCTAGTCACTAAGACCGCCTGCCTACTCCTCTCGGTGGATAGATTTAACTCAATACTGGGTGCCTGCTTATTTTAAATTGTTCGAAATTCGAAATGATTCCGAAGGGCCAGTCATTAAAAATGGTACCATCATTAAAATACTTGGAAAGATCGTATCCAAGTTCAAAATGAATGACACCTATGCAGGTAAATAACCGGTAATATTCACCTACCTCGCTACCCGCTAGCTAGTAGACTGACCTGTAAACTCACATACTCTAATCTGGTACCACCTGTATCTGGTCCGCGGCACGGTGGGGAACACACTCCACTGGGAGGGGCCCATTTATATAGTGGCTTAGTTGCCCCCCTCCACGGTACAACGGTCGTGATGTACCGGTGTGGGCCCATTCATCTAGAACCAGGTTGGCCCCCTCCCGCGACGGCCCTCACCTTCTCGTAGGGAATACGTCCTCTGCACCAAAACACAGCTGGATTACAGACTATGTAAAGTTAGTTAATCAAATAGTGACAATAGGAAAAAGTAATATTGCTAATGGGATAAAAGGCAAATAACTCATCTTAGAGATTACAGAGCTGTAATAAAGTAAAAACTTAAATACAGCTGATAAAACATAAATACATTATGTCAAAATGAATTATCCATACCTTATTTTTAGGTTTTTATCTAGTCATGTATTTTTACCAGCTATATTTTTACCGTAGGAAACGTATTTTGAAATATTTTATCAGTGATTCTCAAACGGTCCTCAATTTATAACAAAAACTAAATATGTACACTAAAAAAACATGCACTGGCTGCGCTTTTCCACAAAAGGGTAGAATACCAAACTCTGTTGGCCAATGTACAAAGCATGCATGATGCCGCTCCAGATGTTTAAAAGATCTTTGCATTCCAGAAAAACTAGCTGAAAGACGTCTCCACTTCAATCAGCTACATCTACAGCTATAGGTAAAGGTTTTTTTAATGCCGATCTGCCATCAGCGACAACATTTGGGGAGCGCGCTTTTGCGGTTTCGGGCCTTGTGGCTTGGAATGCTCCTTCCACCAGAAGTGCGCAACTGTGAGATAGTGAAGTGATGTTTCAAAAGAAACCTAAGACACATTTGTTCTATAAATCTTTTAGATTCATGTATTTTCTACTCAGAGTGAGTTACATTCATTTAAAAAATTTCCCGAGCCATTAAACTCGATGAATTTAAAAGCGCCCTTGAGGTATTATATATTTATATGAAAACGGCGCTATATAAATTATCTATAATAATAATTATAACGTACAACTTAAATTTGATGTAATTTTATCGTATACGTTATCGGTCGCCAATTACAAATTTGGTTATTTAAGTAAAATCTTGAATATTATTATAACATTCTTAACTAAAAATGTTAGCATTTTCATAGCCCATCAAACGTTTATTTACAAGACTTTGTTTACATTAAGTCGGAACCAAGGACTTCCTAAACAATAATTATTATCTTATTATCATCGTTCCACATTAAATTTGATTTCTGAAAATAACCGAAACATATAAAAATCCTTTTTCACTACTACTCTCCTTAATCCGCACCCAATGATGCATAGAATGAAGTGAAAATTAATCAGGTTTACTTAATTTATTTTAAAAATTCTAACTTTTTAGCTTATTCATATTGGTTAATACAGTTACTTATACCTTCGGTCACTTGCTATTTTTGTGTATATATTTATGTTAAAATGATGTCAAAACCGAGTAGTATAAAAATAATAAAGGTAACCAAAATTTTGTACGTGATTTTTTATGTATGTCTTCAATTAAAATGCAGAAATACCAGTTAGTACCTCATCTTTAATACAATCCTATCATCAAGTTGATAGAGTCTTTAATACTCTTCTCGCTTGTCTGAAATTGTGGCTTGGAACGAGTTTCGAGATTATCCATACAAGTTTCATACAACGAACCGCAGACTTTCATTCATCCATTCGCTGATGTATCGTCACAGATATCCCTCTAAGCGCAGGGGGCAATGCATGTAATGTATACTATCGCTTACTATCTTATCACACAAGTCGACTGAAATCAATATTCCCATTTAATTGAGATAATAACATGGAATATAATCGTAAATTTATAATTTTAGCACACGTCTTGTAGGTACCGATTCATGTGTTTTTGTTGCCATTTTAATAATTTTATAAAATCGTTACACAGTAATTTTATTTTTGTTTTATCGTACTCTGTAATAATGGAAAATATTTACCTTTCTATTTTACAGAATCTCAAGGTTTATTACCGTGGACTCCTAAATAAAATGCTAAATATTTTTTAAGTTAAAATAGAAATCTATGCAATCTAATGATATTTGCACACATTCAATTTGTTTGTTTGATTCCCACTCCAACACAACTAGTTTCCTACTTTCACGCAGTAAAAACGCAGATTTTGGATATTTATCTTAAAACATGATTTTCATATTAATATTTCATGTGTGATACCTTGGACTAGTACTGAAGCGTGAGACTGATCATCCTAACCTTTCATGTAATTAAAACTGATCAAGATACACTGCACTCGGTGTACCAATGCAGCCCTGGGCACCATTGGGTGCGAATAAGGGAAAGTAGTAGTAGTATCTTAAAACGTCGTTACTAACCACGAAAACAAAGTACATGGAAACAGCAAATCTATAAAATATTTTTGAGCGTGACAATCCGAAATAATTTGTACTAACGAAGCTTCTTATTAACTATCGTATAAATGCCAGTAGGTAGGTAGGTGGAAAAGTTAATGGGTAAAAGTAGTCATATAACTTTAAAAGGCATTACGTTTACAACTACAAATTACTTACAAATTTGCTTTAAGTGTAGTCAAAGGGGAAAATAATATGGAAGATGCAATACATGTTAATATTTTACCATTTTGAAGGAAAGGGTCGTGAAATTACCGCAATAAATAAGACAAGTACCGCCCATAAACTTACCAGATTTCGAGATTCGTACGGCAAATGTGGTATACCTACAATTATTATGATAATTATAGTGATTCCTCCAAGTATACCTACAATATACTTACAATAAAACGAAATAAAAATAAATGCGACAATGCAGTCGTGTGCGGTTGTGATTATAGGAAAATGAAATACCAATAAGCGCCGATTTCATTCTAGTCGATTCGTAATTTACGTCAGGTTGCTGCCAATTAGCGCTCTCGTGATATGTTTACAGCACTGAATAAGTTAATAATTAAAATGTTTTAAATGCAATTTAATGTATAAATACACAAACGTTTTGTATTAAACAAATGACGCAGACAGTCAATGGTGGAATCCTACGGAAAAAAATATTCCCAATACGGTCTCTCCAGAAGAGATCAACTGTTTCTTCAGGTGTTATATTTTTTACTGAATTACGCATACACGATATTATGTATTTTAAAACTATTAATTTTTAATAGGAACCAACTAATAATAGATATAGAATTCATATTAAAAGTAGTTTAATATGTACTTGGTAGGTAAAATGAATCTTTCATCACATTGCAGTAGCTAGTCGTAAGACAGGACCCTGATTTAAAATGAGAGTTTTATCAGAATAAAAATAAGAAAAAATATTTGAATTAATTTTTCCAAACCTCCTGATTGGAGGCGATGTCCTGAATACGCGATTTTCGTAAAAGTACCGATAATTATTTCCTACTTGACGATTTTTTCTCAATATTAGTTACTAAACAGAGTTTTAGATATAATAGTCGATAAAACAATACTTTGTAAGATACAAACACTCGTTAATAATTAAATATTTTTTCATTCAAGTCACGATGACTTGTCATTTTATCAAAAGCTCAAGAACCAAAGGTGTTTCCCTTCGCCATAAAGTATCCACTTGAGTATCACTACTAGCCCACGGGCAGAGTGGACATCATCACGAAAGCCCCCCTCCTCCCGCGACCCCCCTCCTGACCACAGTCCTCCTTCACTCCCACCCTCTCACCAGTATAGGCGGCGCCCACCTGCTCTAGGGTCAATCTCTACAACTCTAGATGATGTTCCCACTAAACGCCTTAACGATAACTTCACATAAGTAAACAAATCATTATTAGGAAACGAACACAAACTTGACGCGTGGAAACCATTATTCCTCCAAATATTACAAGTTATAAATGCATTTTATTAAACGAACTTTCTCTATCTTTTCAGATGATTCCACTGCTCTGCGAGTCTAGCTGGCAAATGTTATTCTGGTGCGTAATAGTATGCGCCACTTCACTCTTTACTCATTCGGCGAACGCAGCTTCATACAGAAGAGGAGCGGCATCGTCAGACTCAATTTTGGAAATTATTAACACGCAAGAAGTAGAAAGACTTCTGGCAGCGCGGAGACTCAATGCCTCGCGCGCTGAGCGACGATACTTTGCGCAAAATGATTTGGACGAAGATTTCTTAGAACCTAATCCTCAAGCCATTCTCTATGAACCGCAAGAACATAACAGTGATTACGAGAAGCACAAACCAAGAGACAGTAGCAATAAACTAGGAATCGACGTCTTACTAAAGCAATACAACAATTCTTTCCCATCTCCGCAGTTTTTAGCTGAACTCGGATACAATGGACACAAACTTCTCAAATCAAGCAAGAACGCTTTAGTCGTTACCAAAAAACAGTATTTGAAAAAAGATTGGTGCAAAACTGAGCCTTTAGTTCAAAGGGTGAAGGAAGACAAGTGCATAACGCGGACAGTCATCAATAGATTTTGTTATGGACAATGCAACTCTTTCTATATTCTAAAAACCCTCGCAGGCGTCGCACAAAGCCGCCGCTCGCTCCTGAAGATGAAAGGGAAGATATCGACCAAACCGGAGCAGCCTTCAAGTCCTGCTCCTTCTGCAAACCGAAGAAGTTTACTTGGATTAGTGTCCGGCTCGAGTGTCCAACACTCACTCCTCCCTTTAGAATTAAAAGAATACAAAGAATACGACAATGTAAATGCACAACAGCTGACGTGAATTGAAGATACGGAATAAGTATTTTTTGAGATGCCCAAAGGATCGCGCTAATGTATGCTAATAGCGCGGAAATTATTTGCAAGTAGGAAACTGAAGCAACCGATACAAAGCTTCGTTTTCTATGCGTGCAATAAATTATTTGTGGAAGAGTTTTAGTACACATTAAACATTTTAGGCTTAATGCTTATAGTATAACTCAACACCAAAGGTGATTGAAAATATTTTTTTGTACATTCCTCAATAATTTAACGATAGTGATAGAATGTGAAAACACATAATTATGTTCCTAATAACATTTGAGTTACAAAACAATTTTAGTAGTAGGTAGTGATTTTAACATGAAGTGGAAATACAAACATCTGTGCGAATGAAAATCATTGTAATACTTAGTTGTTTCGCTTATTCTAAGAAGCAGATACATATTAGATCTGTTTCAGTACTTAAGTATAATATATCTATGGTCATTTTTGATTTATTTGTATGTATTATTACTGTTGACGTGTAGACTACATATTTATTTCCTGTTAGGATTTCGAATTGCTATGGTAGGAAGCTTCATACAAATGTGAAGGATATACGAATCTCACATCGCATCGCGTATGGCAATGTGGTGCTATAATATCATGGAACAATTAAACACAAACACCATTTGGCGACATGGTATTGATATTGTCCAGATAAAAAATACGCTTAATACTGTTTTACAATGTATGGCATTCGCTAATCTCTCATTATTCGGCAAAGTTATTAAGTAGGGACCTATTAGGCATCAGCGGTGCGATTCTCTAAGGTTTTTAGACACTTCTCTCGCATTACGAATTCAGTACAAAATCGTATGCGCAGTAGTTTAAAAACACTTACAGAATCGAAGCGTTGAAATGTTTAAAATGAAAATTATTTAACAATTGTGATTAAATTAATTTGTATTACATTAATGTGTTAAGTGGATAAAATTATTTACCTCTTACTAATCAACTGTGGTATTATTTAAAAAAATCGTATTAGCTTGTTTGAAGCAGGTAGGAACGGGTTACAAGTTACAACCGGAGGCATAGGAAAGTCCGTGAGTGGCTAAATGCATTAATCATAATGGTTAATATGAATTTTCATTACATAATTGTTATTTTTAATAACATTTTAACCAATTTACTGTTAATGTTTATTAGTAGAGTCTCTGACTCTGGAATAGATACAAATTTATTTTCTACTTTCTGGCACAGTTAATGCTAACAATTTGAAAATAACGCCGAAATTGGAATATTTGGGTGTATCATTAGAACATAAGTAGATAAAATAATATCTTAACGCTTGTTTTTTAAAATAAAAATATTCAAAAACTAAAACACAAAATCTGTTAAAAATAATTTATTTGAATTTTATCGCGTTTAAAAAATATAAATCTTCTTTATTTACTATTATTTATAATATTTTTTACTTATATGTAGGTATTTACAATATTTTACTCTACTAACCGTTTGTATATTAAGTACGCCTTTGTGTGTTGTTAGCAATTTAAGCTGTCTTGAATGAGATTGCAGGTTCGACACCCACGTAAAATGAGAATAGTACCCATTACGGTTAGGTTTTTTTCTGGGGCTGCAAGTATATTATTTGAGGGATATAGAAACAAAAGCGGCAGTGTCCACCTGCAGTCGAAAATGAGTTAAATATGCAGTTTTGTTTAGAAAGTTATATAGAATATTTGTTTGTCACAAAAACGGCATTAATCCATTTTCTTCTTCTTCTTCTTTTAAAGATAGACCTAAGGGTCTGTATTATTCTCATTCGATGCTGCCTCTTGGGATATCGACTCCCAACTGTCCCTCCATCTTTTTGCAGGTCGTCCAGGAAGTCGGCGGCCAAGTGGGCATAGATACATCAAGGATTTGGCTATTCTACCACTATTCACTATTCTATAATCCATTTAATTTAAGATTAATAGTTGTATTGTAACAAAAACAGCAGCGTCCAATACAAAATTAATAAGGGTCGGTAGGAAGATATTACTAAAAAGCGATAAATTTTCCCTTGCACATAAAGGTTTAAATAAATTCATAAATAAATAAAGTTGGCAGAATGGCCGAACTAAACAAACGTTTATTCGTGATTGCCAACAATTTAAGAAAGTGTAAACTACCGTTTTTGTTTTTATATGCCTCATTTGAATTGTTAGTCTGATCATCTTGATAATAACACCAGATAATATCTCACCTTTAGAAAAAATCTGTGAAAAAAAGTAGTCGGGAAAAAAACAGTAGGTATTTTTTTTTGTTTAAACA
The DNA here is from genome assembly GCA_022494985.1 of Micrasema minimum. Classification (NCBI taxonomy): domain Eukaryota; kingdom Metazoa; phylum Arthropoda; class Insecta; order Trichoptera; family Brachycentridae; genus Micrasema; species Micrasema minimum. The sequence goes on from JAGVSP010004844.1 coordinate 37,172, forward strand.
TTCCAGTGTAAGTTTTTTCATGTATAGTAAGTACCTATACCTATACACTCACATATTTTGTTGTACCTAATAAATGTATGATGTTCCTTTCTATTTGCTTTTTTTACATAAGTTTTTATTATGCAGGTATTATAATGTACAAAAGTACCTACCTAAATAATTTATTATTTGCGTATTTTAATAATTGCACTAGATAATATCTTTATTATAAATATTATTTTACTAAGTACTCATCATATCCTCAATACATTTTTTTGTCTTTGGTAGCACTTATTTACAAATTCTGTGAAATTCGAGATTATACGCGTAAATGGAGCTTTTTATTTTAAAATATTTTATAAACACTGCACTGCCATCTATTGTCAATAATACAAACTGATTTTCACTGCGCTCATGTTTTCTATAAGCTTCTTATCGGAAATGAGAATTTCCATGGAAATATTGGAATGTCTGTTATTGCCGAATAAACGATTCTAGTGATTCTACCATTAATTTAATATTTAATTATGAAATCACGAATACTACAAAACTTTAAACATTTACCTGTAGGCCGAAAGTTTTCTAAAAATAAAAAAAAAAAAATCGTAACTACGATCAAATTATAAAATTACTCATATTTCCATAACTCATAAAATATCGGGACTTGCCATGAAGGTACAATGCTAATTAAAATAATTAATCATATAAAATCTAATAAAAATGTATCGGATACCTATTTTCTTATTTTATGATTTTGTGGAGCAAACACATTCAACGGATTCTTCTTGAAAAAAACTTCGGTCAAAATAAAAAATATAAAACCATTAAAACTCTTAACGTTTAATAATATATATAAAAATCTTTGGCATGTTTTCAGCTTAATTGTTTTTTTATATATCTTCTGCAATTTATAAATCAGAACAAAGTTCTGTATTTGTTTAATTCGAAGCTGCGTCTTGAACAAATTGATTTGTTCTTCAATAGACCTATAGGTTTATTTACATAATCGTGTATGGGCACCTACTTCCATTATTTTTTATACGATAAATCCATGTGGATTTTTTTACTTTTAAGTAGGTAGGCACTTTATTGTAGATATTTTATATTTGTATATTTTGTTAAGGCTGAAATCATTTTACCATACTAAAGTAATAAGATTATATATTATATTTGTTCGGATACTTACCTTTTCTTAGACTAATAAGTTAGCGATATAAGTAGATTAGTATACATAGTAATTATTTATTTTTCGCACTCAATAGAATATTGTGAATAATTTGTGTTATTGGTGTATTTATAATAATTTAGAGCTTTATTACTTTTAGTTCAATAGTTTATGACTGTAATATAGATGTAATTACTTAATAATGGTGTTTATAACTGATGTTAAATAAAAAAAAGTTAGCATAAATTAACCATGTTTCATTTTTACCTGTATATTAATGGAAGAAATATCCTGTTTTTGGAATATTTTTTTTTTTAACGAGCATAACACGCAACGTAGAAAAAATTGTAGGTATTCGGTCCCTTTTCAAGTTGGCGGCGCCTACTGAATGCGGCCACAAAATGGGGATTATATTTTTTTAGAGTTAAGTAAGATAATAAAATAAAATCTGGTACATTTATTCCCTAGAATTGGGTTCTACCCGAAGTAAAGTGCAGGACAGAAGATGTCCTCCCATTTCCAGTCTCCATAATACCAAGGTAGGGGCTTTTTCTACTGAATTGACAGGTGTAGGTCTCCTGGCATCGCCTGGGAGCTGAGTCTTTCGTTCAGCCTTCTTCTCTCGCCTTCTTCTCTCGCCTTCTTCTCTCGCCTTCTTCTCTCGACTTCTTCCCTCGCCTTCTTCTCTCGCCTTATTCATACTCTCAATTCTCGCATGCATACGGCTCTTTTGTTGTCAAATAATGACCGACAAAGAATCGCGCTTCAGCTGCACCAGTACCTAAATTTCTACCTCTTCCTTTACTTTAAGGCAATCCGGAAAAAAAGCATCTTACATATTATTTTACATTAATAAGAGGTTTTTTGCATCAGAAAAGAAGGTAAAGTTTATTAGACTATTTTATTAGTAACATACATTTCAATAAATTTATAATAGTTATATATAGGTTATTATAACATTTATTAAAAATCATGCATAAAATACGTGTTGCTATGTTTGGGTCAGCGATCTTTCATTGTCTTAATCACTAAATACAATATGATTATATTCTACTGCTAGATGTATGGTGAGGTTTATAACTCAACAAACACTTTGCACTAATCCACAATCACCTCTCTTCTAAAGGATCCTATTTATAAGTACAAGCCGCAGAAACGCCTCAAATTTCCAGAAAAAAATAGATATTCTTTATTCTAAGACGTACATATATTTGACTAGTATTAACATCTTAACTACTTTTAAACTTTTTTTGATTTTGCAATGAATATTTTGATTTAAATTTTAAATAATAAATTTTGATTCGGGGAAAATATTTTCTCTTAATTAAATGCATCATAATAATATTATTAGCTTAATACATTGAATAATTGATTATGACTACTTTATCTTAGACCAGACTTCCAAATTTCATTGCGTCCATGGAAAATGTAAGTATAATTCTAACTTTACTACGGTATGAAACTATAATCGTGGACCTGTCGAGAAGCACTTAGGCCCACGACCATATACTTCATCACCAATGCAATTTCTATTGACCTCAACCGACTATTAATTATTTTATCCACGAATCAAATGGAACTTTTCTTTCGTTTTTGTAACGTCATGCTTTTATTTATATTAGTAAAATAAATGCCCCAGATATTTTACATCTTTTTTTCTAAACAGTCAGGTCGAGGATTAAATTAATCTGGCTTGATCGCCTTTTTAATGTAGAATACAATATGATTTTCCTATGGTAAAATATCACATATCGGTGAATACATATAAGATGACAAAAGTTAGAACAAAATGATAAATGTCATCAATATGTACGTCACCATAGGGCCACTATGTGATATTTAATTTAAAACTCCAGATTTTAAATTTTAATTTAATAAATAGTAAAGAAACCTATAAAATTTAAATAAACAAATAAAAATTATAATTAGTAATCATAACGCTTTACATTTTCCTAGGACGCACCCTCTAATTGCTCATTCCGTCTTATTTAAAATTCTCACGTATAGACACCGATTAATTATGGTAATTGAATTACATAAATATAAATTGATTTAAATATACTGAGTTAATTGTAACATGCGATTGCATATATAGTACTTTATTATTATTACAAACAGCAACATTGATGAAAGTTAAAATATTTTGATGTGATTAACTTATTATTTTTAATATATCAATAATCAAAAGATAATGGAAATTCGCGTTTAAAACATAACTCAAGAATTCTGTCAAATCGTAGTCCGTAGATAGTTTGCCAAAGTCGTCATCATATGGTTACCGGCTAAATAATATTTTTAATTTTTTTGAATATATTTATGAAACAATAAATAATTTCGACTACTTCAATAGTCGTAATAAAATTGTACTTTTTAAAAATAATTGCTCTAAAATAACCTTCAAAAGTAAGAAAATATAGTTATTTACTCCATGTTATAATCAACTTTATTCCCCTTCTTAGCGGCAACTGGCAGCTTTTCTCCGTCCAAATAAGGGTTGGAACTCTGAAAAAGAAATTAAAGGTTTCGGAAATCTTTCAAAAAATCGCTTTTGTAAATACTTGAAACTAGCCAACGCTTGATTAATAATACAACTATACATATTATATATTATGTTTAAATAGCCAATTTTATGAGTCTGAGCTAAAAATAGTTAAATGATTCTTAAAATATAATTTCTTCTCCAAACTCAACAAGTGAAAGGAATGGAATAGCAAGGATTAGAAGACCCATTTGGATTGTGCATGGTGGAATAATATTATGTATCAAGAAAGAGGCGAAAGCTCATAAAGAGCCATTTGAATGGATGACAGAACACACGTATATGAGTTGACGTTATAAACGGACTAATACCACTGCATTTACTTTCCCTTATCCGCACCTAGTGGTGCATAGGACACTGCATTGGTATCTTCATCAAGTGCCATGAATCTTAATCAAGATGACCAGTCTATCGCTTCAGTCTTACACCAAAAGACGGATAAATAAATAAGTAATAAATAAGTTCCTCCTGATTCTCCGATCTATGACTGAGTAATCTCACCTTCTTGACATGGAACTTCTTGGCGACCAGATTCTTGTGCTCGTCCATCTGCATCTGCTGGGCGAGGAAGCGGTCCAGGCGGGCGGAGGGCGAGTCTGCTGCTCCCCCGCTCCCCCATCCCCGGCGCCCCCTTCAGGGCACTCGAACATGTGCTCCCCGTCGCACATGCACTCCTGCTCCGACTGGTACTCGCGGCTGAACGCGGCCGTGTTCTCGAAGTTCAGGGTGCACCCCTGCTCCTCTGAAAAGGGAATGAAAGATCAAGTGTCTACAAAATCACATCGCACCATAAATACTATACCGCACCAAGTCCTAATTTGTAAAATAAACTGAGAATACCATGTTATAGCTCACACAGACCGCCACACTTTTGTCCAAGAAACATGTTTCTATCTTTTTCCTATGTTAAGATATTTAATTTTAAAAAATCAAATTTCTATTAAACAGTACCAAAATATATTTTCCATAAGTTTACTTTTTTAAGTTAGTGCAGGTTAGTGCAACATGCACAACTGGCAGGTAGGTACTCGCGGCGGATCGCGACCCTGTATTCGAAGTTCAGAGTATTACATATAAAAAAAAACCTCCTTTCCAGGACATTATTCGCACCTAATTTATATACGTGTTATTTTGAATTGATTCTTTTTTACTAGAAAATAGATGTTTTTGCTCGTATCACATACCTACTCAAATATTTTAATTTTGGGGCTACTTTCTGTTGTGTCAAAATGTAGGAAACAAGCTGTAGTAGAGCGGAATTCGGTCCTTTTTCCACAGTTCAAAATTAGCTTGTTATCTTGTAAGGACGCATCTAATTTATACGAGGAAACATTGTATAAAATGAAAAAAATATCAAATAACCATAGCCGTACTTTAATTAGTATTTGCCCTTTTTAAAAAAAAAATCTGCGTTAAAATTCTTCTTAAAATATATTTTTTATTTTGTCCCCTCATAATTAGTATAAATTTGACTAAATAAATGATATTTGAGAACAATTTGCCAAAATTTATCGAAAAAAGGGCAACTTCTCAATCAATTTTCTCGAGAACAAATAAGTCAAATAAAAAAATCTGACGTAGATTCACTGGTTTCCCGCTTGTACATCGAGTTTTGTTTCACGGTGCAAATGTAAGCAGGAAAAGTTTGAACAACGAGATGAAGTGAAGAGATGAAAGAGCGGACTAATTCATGAAGGTCAAAAAAAAATTCGGAGTTGAGTCATATACTCATTAAGACATTTTTATGACAAAAGTAAAGTATTTTGCCTACGGTAAGTATAAAAATCTTGCTTTTACAATTTAAGTAAAAA
>JAGVSP010004845.1:0-25498 GCA_022494985.1 Micrasema minimum
TTAATCACAAGTTTAAATGCAAGTGTGCCTGGATGTAGAAGCCGAGGAAGGCCGAGAAAGACAGGGCTTGACCAAGTACGTCAAGTACTTGAAAGTGGTCATGTGAAAAGTCGGAATAATCGGCGTATGTGCATGAGAAGATGTATGAATGTCGAGGAAGCAAAGGAAGTCTGTCAGGACAGAGTGATATGGCGTTCTATCCTCTCTGCCTACCCCTACGGGGTAATGGCGTGATGGTTAGTAAGTAAGTTGGTTACTCTGACCGCTTGACTCGTTGAAATTACAAAAAACAGTTTTTTATAATATTTTAGACTTAATTCAATATATAAAATTAAGTTTCTTTTAAAAGCACTCACTACCTTTAATATAATGCATTTAATTACTCAACTTTATTACAAACCAAGAGAAGTTGAAATGCAAGTGTGCCTGGACGGGCCGAGGAAGGCCGAAAAAGACATGGCATGATCAAGTACGACAAATACTTGATAGTGTGGTAATGTGAAAAGTCGTTATAATCGACGTGCGTGCATGGGAAGATGTACGAAAGTGGAGAAGAAAAGGAAGTGTGCCAGGACAGAGTGGTGTGGCGTTCTATCCTCTCTGCCTACCCCTTCGGGGAAATGGCGTGATGGTTAGTTAGTTAGTTAGTTATTCTAACAACCTTTTTCGATAAATAATATCGGATATTACGAACGAAGATTTTCATAAAGATTTAAGAAAAACTCAAAATTTAGAAAATCTCTAAATAAACCATTCATTGGTTTATTTTGTTTTTTATGTTTTCTAAAATTATTTGTACAGTTATTATTTTAAAAAATAAAAAAATATCAGGGTTATCTTTTCTCCTACGATGCGTTATGGTTAGTTGACAAACGAACACCGGTCATCCGGTTTTATTATACTGAAATTATAAATCTGGTTCCGTCTAGTATAACAATATAATGCTCCCTTAGCCAGGTGTGGTACCACTCATACAAGTGGTATATCACAAACAAAAGGGGGGAGCCCTTTTATTAACATGCATATATATATATATATACACACACATTGCGCGGACGCTAGTAGGTATTACAAATGCCACACTACCTAAATTCTCACCCTTTGCTCGCTACGAACCCGCTATGTAAATTGGACATGTTTTTTAAAATGCTTTATGGCTTATTTTGCAGACTAATAATTTTTATATTAAATAAAACTGTGTTTTCTTAATTTTATCGATAATGCTTCCTGAGATAATTATTATCGAACAAAATTTAAAAAACATAGTTTTTTTTTTTAAAATAAAGAAAGGTCTTTTACGATAATTCGGTCATGTAGAGCGAATGGATGATGAAAGAACGGCTAAAAAAAATATATGATGCGTCTGTGCCTGGATGTAGAAGTCGGGGAAGGCCGAGAAAGACATGGCATGATCAAGTAAAACAAGTGGGCATGTAAGAAGTCGGAATAATCGACGTGCGTGCATGAGAAGATGTATGAATGTGGAGGAAGCAAGAGAAGTATGCCAGGACAGAGTAATGTGGCGTTCTACCCCTTAGGGGAAACGGCGTGATGGCTAGTTAGTTAGTTTTTAAAGTTGTGTTTTTTTTACACACGTTGTGTTTTTTTTTTTTAGACACGAGAGTAAAATCCTTTATTCTGTACTTTTATGTCTGCCTCGTGGTGAAGTGGAAAGCGTACTGTTCTACCATGAATGAGGCTGCGGGTTCAATTTCTGACGTGGTCAATATGACATATTGGTTTTTAATGTGTGTTTTTTTCGGATAAAAATACTTCATGTGATGCCTTAGACTGGTGGAAGCGTAAGACTGATCATTTAGCCTTCATGTAACACATAATCAAGATATAGTGCACTTCTTGTATCAATGCAGCGCCCTGGGCGTGTGCACCATTAGGTGCGTATAAGGGGAAAGTTGTTGAATTTTTTTTTCCTAGGGAATCGATTTAACTCCTTTATTTTTAGTTAGCATTGAACTGTTAGTGATTTATGTACATTTAATATTCCGTTTGGCAGATATAAGTTTCTTCTGGCACCATGTTGTATTTTAATAATATCAATATAGTCATTTATTACGGTATTCCCGTTTGTTAAAATAATAAAATAATTCCATGTCATGAAACACATGTGAAGTAATTTTAATAACCATACGACACATTTTCAGCTGGCTATTTTTACTGAAAATTGATCATATTTATGTATTATTCTTTAAGGACACAGTCAATATATCTATGGGAGACGAGACCCGCTGAAAATGTGTCGTATGGTTTTTAAAATAACTTCACATGTGCTTCATGATTTGGGAATTATTTGGCTGTTTAAGTTATTATTTTAACAAACGGGAATACCGTAATAAATTACTTTAAAATCACAATTTGATATCTCAACAGAGACGAGAAGTTTGGAAGGGATTATGGATAATTAGGCGTTTACAGGGTTTATGACCTGTCATTCACTGGTTTAAGCGGCCACTTGATGTATTACAACGTTCCCCATTTCACCTAGTATTTGATTTCCATATCTGCTGTTTTGTCTACCTATCTGCAGTTTTTGTCTACAAGTATTTGGACCCACTCAAAATGTTGTTTACTTTAAAATCCTTCAATTTCGTCGCGTCGTAAGTCGTTTATGTCAAAACCTACCTAATTATGACGGCGTTTCCAGTGACGTAACAATGACGTAATCGTTGTGACGGACAGACACGTGTATTTTGTGGAATATAGAAGATATTAAAAATAACCCTCCTTAAAGTTTTTTTTAATAACATACATTTAAAAACGTGCCTTCCATCCCCATATAGTAAACTTATAGCACATAAAGCATGTGCCGGAACACGCGCCAAGCTAACCCTACTTTAAGCATGGGCGCATAGTTGTAAGAATATACGAGTACGTTTATTTTTTAATGCACATTTTTCAATATTTCGACTACGTGTGGATGCTATAGAAATTTATGAATCAACCAAAGTAATGCTTAAATTCTCACGTTTTTACATTGTGTCGTGTCTTTTGTAACAGAAAACGAAAGTGATGAACGACAAACCCTTAGCTTTTGTTTTGAACATTTGAGGGTTAAATAAATTACGTGTGTATGAAAAGCATTAATGTAAAAAAGCTCTTTTATGAAAGCAGAAGGTTTTCTAAAAATAGGATTATATTTTTCGTAAAAAAAATTGTAATTAAAATTTTTGAAAGAGCTAGTCCGCGAAAAGGTCTACTACTACTGCTACTACTTTCCCTTATCCGCACCCGATGGTGCGTAGGGCACTGCATCGGTACACCAACTGCAGTGTATCTTGATCATTTTATTACATTAAGGTAGGATGATCAGTCTTACGCTCCAGTACCAGTCCAAGGTATCATTTATTTACTTATTTTATTGGTAATTCAACAATGCTGCTATCTTTTACTTTAAATTGGAATATCCGGCATTACATATCTGAACTGTACATCAAATTACATCATTTCACAGCGTGTTTATTTTTTAAATTACTCAAGGACACATGAAATAGAGTATAAAAATAACAAAATTACGTATTAACTTATTTCAAGAAGCTACTTGCATTCAAAATCCTGCTAAATTCACTACGACTAAAAGTATCAATATTGACATTCATTTCTATGTTATTATAGTCTCAACATACGTGATAATGAGTTTTGTAAATGGCCATATTTTTGTTAAACGTTGCGTTGGTACAGAAAATGTTCTATGTGTTCTTAAGCGCTGAACAGAAACATTCTAGGTTATACTCTCCAAACAAAATCTAGTCGACTTTGCCATGAAGAACATTGTAAAGAAAAAGTCAGCGATTATTTTCCTGACTTGCAGCTTGTCAACACCGAAGTGTTTTATTCGTTGATCATAATCTTGAATATTTCAGAAATATTAATATGAAAATCACACGAAAATAAATATTTCATATTGACCCCCAAGGAAATCGAAAGCGCGATAAGGTCAGAATTTAAAAAAAGCAACTACTCTTCACTGCTTACTTGTTCGTCCTCTCTTGGAGTATGCTTCTGTAATCTGGTTTCCTTCCTATGTAGGCCGTATCAACCATATTAAATCGGTGCAACACCGCCTACTCAGAAAAGTAGCATGGACGATCGGTCTGGGGAGAGATGATTACACCTATGAAGATATGGAGTCAATGTTGAGAATCTCTAGTCTTCAAAAGCGTAGATCTAACATTGATTCCATTTTCATATTTAAATTTCGAAATGGCATGATAGATGCACCATCTTTACTGACTCAAGTGACTTTCTGTATTCCAGTCCGTAGGTTGATAATAATTACGTGCTGTTCCTTAGTCACCACAAAACCAACTATGGTTTTCATGCCCCATTGTCTCAATTGTGTCGTATTGTAAACTCAAGACGGGATCTGTACTTCTTCGGTGTAAGTCTATCAAGATTTAAACATTCACTGAAGTAGACCCGATCCTGTCTTGAGTGTGTCCACATTTTTATTCTTACTGTCTAAGCTTCATTAATTTAATGTTGTGTCACTTATTTTTACTGCTTGTTATCCCTTTTATGCTTATTTAAAATGGATTTTTCCGTAAATAAATAAAATAAAAAATAAATAAATACACTATTGTTTCAACTTGACCAATGCTATTGGCAATACACGGAACTTTTCTGTAGGTACTGTTAAGCCAATTATATTTGGTAATGCATATGGCGCTGAAAACAGTTTTTATTAGAAGTTGTTGGATGGCCGATATTTTTCTCACATTCCCAACCCATTTCTTCATAATAACATTGAAAAAGGTTAGACGCTATATTTACAACTTTTTTTAGTAACATATTACCAAAAAATAGTTTTTATCGGTTTTTATAAATTTCCTTCCCCTGTGCAACGGTCCCCTCTTCATGTTTCCGAACTGGACATGGTCATACTGCGATTCCCTACTCTTTTATCTTCCTAGATTGATAATTAAAACTACTCATAATTAACAAGAAATCAATAAACTGTTTTAAAGTTAAATTTAAGACATTTAAATTCATTGTGGATACTACTACTTTCCCTTATCCGCACCCGATGGTGCATAGGGCACTGCATTGGTACACCAAGGATAAGGTGTTAATGAATTGTGGATAAGGTGGATCAATTGTGGACTCATAAAATGTGGATAAGGACATTGAAAGAATGGTTAGTGCCGGAAATAAAAGTGCTTATAGAAAGAAGCAAAATTGGGAGTACATAACAGATTTCTTGTACCAAACCCTTATGTATGGTAGTGAAACGCAGTGTTAGAAAAAGAAAGATGAAAGAAGACTGAATGCTATTGAAATTCGGTCTCTCAGACTATGTTGATAAGCGACAAATGTCCAATAAGAACAGAATGCAAGGCTGAGGTAAGCATTATCGACAAATCTAAGAAAAGGCTTTTACGTTTGTTTGGTCATGTGGAGCGAATGAAAAAACTGCTAAAAGGAGTTATAATGCAAGTGTGCCTGGATGTAGAAGTAGAGGAAAGCCGAGAAAGACATGTCACGATCAATTGCAACAAGTACTTGAAAGTGGAAATGTGAAAAGTCGGAATAATCGGTGTGCGCGCAAGAGAAGATGTGTGAATGTAGTGGAGGCGAGGAAAGTGTGCAGAGTGGTATGACGCTCTATCTTCTTTGCCTACCCCTTCTGGGAAATGGCCTGACGGTAAGTTTGTTAGTAAAAATTAACTGTTCTAACTTGTATTTCTTTTATATACATATTTTCCGACATTTAAAATTCTCAATTCAACGAAAAAAATAATAATACTGTCTGTCATAAATCAGTCCTTTACAAACTCTGCATCATATATGGCAGAATACTATTACTATTACTTTCCCTTATCTGCACCATAGGGCTCTACATTTATACACCAAGTGCAGCAATGATCTTGAAAACAGATGTTTAGTGTCAATCTAAGATATCACATATAAAATATTTAAAGTAAAAAACCGCACTGAAAAAAATAATTCTAATTTGCCTCTGGCCACGTGACAGCGCATAATCACTTATTATTTATTATTATGCAAAATAATGATAATTCATTAATAATAATTCAATTCAATTCATAAAAGTATGCTATTTGTCATCAATGTTTTCTTATGACGTTATCACGTAAAATTATCGTCCGTAAACCGACTTTACAGACAGCCAAAAGTTTTTTGCTTTCCTATTTTTTTGGTTTGTAATTTCAAATATTGACGATTTTATTCTGTTCCCTACAGTCCCATATTATGTTTCTTGTACCAAATCTACAGTAGGTACATACTTCAATCAGTGCAAATGGAATCAATGTATTTTCAGTACTTTTTTTAACGTTCTTTACAATTTAGAATCTTGAATGAGTCGCTTGTAAATCTTACATGTATCTACTCGTATGTAGGAAACATTTTTCTCTCTTGTAGTTCTCCTCGCAACATTGCGCTGTGCTTTGCTTGCACCTAGTCATGGGCGTGCATATCATACATATTTATGGATTTGAATAATAAAAATAAAAAATGTGATAAACGTGATTTTTATATTAATATTTCATGCAAAGTGCGCATAATGCCCGCTGTATACGGGACAGTTTCTTGTTCAGAAAACTACACAGTTTCTTGTTCAGAAAACTGTGCAGTCTGTCAAAAGACATGCTAAATATGTGTATTTTTGAAACGCGATTGTAAGTTATTATCGTATGTTTGCTCTCAGGAAATTGTATATTTAGCTAATACTGTAAATATGTTATTGGTTTTTTACGTATTTAAAAGCATACAATAAACCAATGTCTACTTAAACCTTTACATTAAAAACATTAACTGTCATGTCAGCTTAAATCTGACATAAGCACGCAGTTTTTTAAACAGTTTTCGTTTGTATACGGGACCGTTTTCAGATTGCATAGAAAACTGCGCAGAAAACTGTCCCGTATATAGCGGGCTTAACGCTCTAACCATAACACGAGGTAGACAGGTCATTGTTTAATATATCGGCGTGTTTCTAATACTACTTATTTTTTTAAATAAAAACCAACATTTGAGTTCTTATGATAAGCTCAAATAATTCAATATTGGGCTGCTTTCAAATAGTCGGGAATAACTGTGCAAGAAAGCAGGAAACAAGTTGTTCCGGAGTGGGATTCGAATCTATAGATTCTAATCAGCAGTCCTCGATGTCTTCCACTAGACCACAACAATTACTAAGTTAATTTAAATAAAAACACGGGCAATCACACAATTGTACCACATTGTAGCAGAAACTTGAAGATTAATCATCAGTATTATTTTGTAATTTTTTTTCATATCAATGATAAATAAATATAAAATTTCGTTGAATTCGTCGCACGCCCTTGCTGGCAACATGCAAGCTCGGATTTAGTACAGAAGTCGAGAAGTTTATAGCGCCCGGCTACATAGAACTTTGGCTATAGAAACACAGTAGGTACATGGTTATAGATGTATCACGCAAGCAACAGGACCAAATCATACGGAACGAGACCCATCAGGTTTCTGACATACCAAATTGCAGCAGATGTACATTAACTCACAAATACAAGTAGCTACCACTCTGACAAAGGGACATTTGTTGCATCGAACCAGATTACACTTTATCAGATCCCTTAATATATTTGATTTAAATGTAGCCCGCTCCGGATCAACGTTGTAAAAACCCCGTTTTTGACGTGATTTATTGTTATTCTCAAACAATGTATCTACGCTTTTATTGTTTGTGTTTCGTCGTGTTTATTCGATAGAACAATAAAAATGACGCGTGTTTGCGACGCTTTTTACGTTTATGTATGAAGGATAAATATCTAGGAACAATCGAATATGAACGACCATTTTCACACCGAAAAGTTATTTTTCTTTCTTTTATTCATTTTATTGTTTGGGCATAACGGATTTAACTAGTAAAACACAAAAACTTGTCATGTTTTCTAACATTTTTATAAACGTGTATAGATTCACATTTTTATATTAATTTTATAGCATCCACAATAACATAAAAATTTGTGTAGTCTAATATTTATTTATTTATTTATTCACGCCCATGGAGCTTTTACAAAACAAATGTAAGTATCAATACCAAAGCAATGTTACATACATAATTTAATATAATAGTACAAACATACATAATATAATTTTAAGATAAAAATAAAAAAAGAAAAAAAACTATGGACAGTCATTGAGCAAGGATCACTTGTTCGGTGATAAACAGTAATGTCAGTTAGAAGCAATGTAATGCATTGTTTGTTATCTTATGGTTCAGAGTATGTAAATATTTATTTAACGAAGTATTTTGTAAGATTATGTTTAATCTGCATTTCATTAGTGTGAAAGATATCGATGGTATCACCTAGTTTGTTAGCCTATTTCTCAAACTATGGTAATTCATATTAGTATGGGTTTTTTCTTTTTGGAACAAAGCATTGTACCTCGTAGCTCTCTGTGGAACTCGAAAGTTTATCAATTCAATCAACTCAACACAGTCATAAAAAGAAATAACAATTTTGTAAAGCAACATAAAATCAAATATATCTCTTCGGTCGCATGGCGATGGAAGTCTTAGTTCAATCTGCAGTGCATTGTAATCAACATTATTACTCGACAAATTCAGTTTGTAGTTAATTTGCCTTAAGAACTTCCTGTGTATTGATTAAGAAATAAGATATTAATACCTGTCAGAGATTAGATTTAAATTAGAATTGGTTATCCACAAAGAATTAAGAATATATTTTGTTATTTACCTTTTTACAACCTATCCTATTTAAAATTCTAAATCCAGGTTTCTGCAATTTAACAAAAAGCACGTAGATACATTATAATTTTATACCCATAACTTACAACTTCATTTTTCTTCTGTAATGTAGTCGTAGCATTAAGACAATTAAATAAAAATTATAAATTTCACGACAATACGAGAATAACTTTCACAAAATTGCCATTGTTCAACTTGTTATTATGCATCACAGAAATGCACGGTTAATCTAATTACTCCCCGTTTCACATAATTGATATTTGCTGTATTAATTACTTCGTTTGAATCAAAACTTTGGGACTTTGTGTTTTCCGTTGCAAGCGTGTTACACTATAGTTAGTTTTGTACTCCTATCAACTCGATATAAGGTATAGCGGTATTTGATTAAACTGCAAGTAATAACAGCAATCCTAGAGTTTAAGTCAGAGATGGCAAAAGGAAGGGTATCCTGATATAAAATAATATTTATTAATGTAATTTTTTTAGTTTGTCAAAATACTTGTACACAAAAATTGGATTTTACCCATGAGGGGCTTGCATTCAATTACAATAAACATCTCAACATAGACGATAAAATCTAAAGGAAATATGGGGTTCTGGGCGTTTATGATCTGTCATTGGCTGGGCTATTTCTTCTTCTTCTTCTTTCGCCATGTTCGCTCCTATGTGGAGCATGCGAAGGGGTAGGCAGAGAGGATTGAACGCACACTTCCTTTGCTTCCTCCACATTCATACATCTTCTCATGCACGCACGTCAATTATTCCGACTTTTCACGTGACCACTATCAAGTATTTGTTGTACAACCAGACACACTCACATCGTAAATCATTTTAGCCATTCTTTCATCATTCATTCGCTCCACATGACCGAACCATCGCAGAAGACCTTTCTTAATTTTGTCGATAATGGTTATCTCAGCCTTGCATTCTGCTCTAATTTCAACATTAGGCACATATCATACATGGTTTTTTCCACACATTCGCCTGAGAGATCGCATTTAAACAGCATTCAGTCTACTTTCATACTTTTTTTTCCAACTCCATGCTTCGCTTCTATACATTAGGGTTAGTGCCAGAACTCCATTATGAACTGCTAATTTAGCCTCTTTGCAGACACTTATTTGCTACGACAGACTTTAAAATATAAAACACCTACTAGGCGGAATTAAGAATGTTGTAATACATCAAGTGGCTACTTGACCCAGCAAAAGAAACGTCATAAGCCCTGTAAACGCCTAGATATCATATCAAACTTCTCGTATCGTATCGTATAATGTTATTGGTTTACTGTTATAAAGACAAGTGGCTGTAAGAATTAGGTAGATACAACCAAAATGTGTATTTTTTTAATGTAAGATAAGTGAAGCAGTTTTGTTAATAGCATAGCCCACTGGGTCACTACCACAACATATTGTAAAGAAAATGGTTAATTTCCAAATTCTGTCACACGTGCCACATATTTGCCACCCCAGGGCGAGTGCAATATGCTCTGTGAGTCGGTTAATACTGTGGTTCCCATATTGCATACGTTATAATTGCAATTTCTCGTATATTAAATAATCTCGTGCACACATATGACAACGTTGAAAATTGACATTGATAGAGTCGACATGCAATGAAAGGACTTATCAAAATAAAACAATTAAGTTTCTGAAGCGTTTTGGTAAACTAAAATTAAACACCTCTATCCCATATTTACGCTAGTTAGATTAAATCGGTTGTGATTTATGTTTTTCTCAAGCCAGTATTATACATAGAATATAGAAAATTGAAGAATATTAAATGATTTGCTCTTTCTGTTTAAAGTATTAAAATCTATGTTTGATTGTTGTCAACTAACAAATTTAATTATTAGTATACGAGTGCCTGGTCGAGTTACCCGTAGTAATGCACTATTTTACTGTAGCCAATCATCGACCAATTTCAGTGCTAACTCGCCGATACGAAGATTGCACGCACTGGCTAATAAGTATACTAACAATATTGATGTTTTCAACACAAATCTAGTGCATCTTAGGGAACAATATCTGGATGCCATCTCTGGCAGTAATGAATAGCTACCTACTGTGTAATCATTTAAAAATGTCTATGTAAAAGCCCTATGGGCGTAAAAACAATAAAATAAATCAATATTCGTTGTATTTTTCAGAAGTGTTTCAGAAAAGTGCTTATTTTTTACTATGAAAAACATTTGGTGGGTTCGTCTTTGAAGCTTTTGAAAATATAAAGAATAACCTTTAATTTTAATAATACTAAATCTACCCATTTGACACTCACATACTATTCTCCTTCCAAGCAATAAAAACTATTATAAATTATTGCAATGCTTTTATATGACAGAAAAAAGATTAACAATTTCTCCAAATCCCGTTGTTAGTTAGTCAACAAAAATATTGACGACAGAATACATAGCCTTAGCTTTGAAATCACATAATGGTTGCGCTAATTCGCACAAGCTCTGATCAATTTTAAATTACCTAAATACACAGAATTTATGGTTGTTAATCTATGGGCTTTGTTATTTTTACTATGCACTGTAGTTTGGCAAGGCTGCTTCTTATTGGTCGCTGGGAACCAATCATAGCCCTGAAAATTAAATGCAAATGTCAAAATCGCGCTTCGTATAAAAAAAAATATTCGCATTACACATCGCTAATCGCATATCATCATAAATATCTCAACTATCGAGATCGGAATCCCCAAGAAGCTGGACAGCTACACAGAAGTGCCGAAATCCCGAACTCTGGTGAGTGATTTTAATTTCATTGCCTATAGTTTTTGAAATCACGGATTCTGGTTTTTTTGTGTATTGGTCAGAGGTTGTCCGAATTTTAATCTCCCGCTTTTTACACGCGACAGATATCACCGAGGTCCTTTGCGCCATCACATAGTTAAGGACGAGATGACAGGAAATTTATAGAACCAAAAACAAGATATTACATTTTTTTACACCTCCATAGTATTATTATTATAGTTAAACCTCCTTGATTTGGGCACACCAAAAATATGGTTTGTGATTAAGAAAAAACGTTTGATTGAAAAATTACTTACGGCATGAAATTATTTAAATAATTCAAACAATCGTTTTAATTTAATTTTAGACAAAATTTATTATTGACTAATAAAAAAGAGTTTTTTGTAGGTACTACTTAAAATTTTATTCTGTAGAATTAAGCTAATTTATTGAAAATTCGACAAAGGATTTGTGCATTTCCATCCTAAAAATATGCATGTATAAGGTAATCGATTCATTGATTGGCTTTCATCGTTGGCTGAAGTTGGATTATATTTGTGGTCGATTGCCATATTAGCCTTAAGGCTCCTCTTTCACCAGGAAAGCTCTGGATCCAACAACCATTTTGCATTTGTAATTACCTACTTGACTATTCCGGGGTATCGCGTGATACAATTACCATTTACTTGTAGAAAACTGATTTAGATCACTAAAAACATACAAATTTGATAAATGAAATAGTAAAATTTCTGGTCTTATCTCTTCATTGTTGTTTTTTTTTTCAATTATTGTAACTGTATATTTTTTTTATGTTACTATCATGTATTTTCGATTTGAGCCAATTTAAGCTTAGACTATAGTTCTCTGCGTAATCTATACATGATGTTTGTGTGAAAGCACTAAAAATAAGAATTGAACTTTAATTATGTTCATGTGTATTTTGTTTTAGTAATTAATTCCTTTTTGTATAAACTCAGGCTTGCTCACTTCAAGGTATAGAATAATAATGACTATCATAACAATATTATAGACGTTTTTAACAAAAAATATATGACTCGCATGCAGGGTTATTCTAGGATGGATAGAGGAGTTGTGGCTAATTGAATTATTTTCATTTTTTTAGTATATTGATGCACATTGGTGCACTGTGTTTTGCTGTCATTTTAAAGCAAATTGTCATTTTGAAAAAAAAGCGTGTATAGGAAAACGAAACGTGTTTTATAAAGTATGGCCAATTAAAGACAGTTAATAGATCTAATGCGGACTTTATACGTAACAGAAAACTGCACAGTTTCTTGTTCAGAAAACTGTAGAGTTGTCAAAAGACACGCTAAATATGTGTATTTTTTAAGCGCGATTGTAGGTTATTATCGTATGCTCGCTTATAGGAAAATGTGTATATAAACCTAATTTGTTATTTGTTTTTTAAGTTTTTAAAAGCATACAACATACCAATATCTACTTAACGTTTACATAAAAAAAAAAAAACATTAGCTCTTATGTCAGCCGATCGTAGCGTCGGCCGTACAGTCTTCGTTTTATAAGGGACAGTTTTCAGACTGTACAGTTTACTGTCCCGTATAAAGCTAGCTTAAGACATGTACTCAGAACAGTATAATGTACAAAGGATTCAAAAAATATAATGAACCCCTTGAGACCGTCAAAGAAGTAAACGGAATAAATTAATTTAGAAGGCTCCTCTGTAGTAAAATACTAATATATGAACCTTAAAGGGTTATTTTATTATTAATTATTATAAAAATTTGTAATAGTAGTTAGTTAAATATAAATAAACAAATGTAAACAAACAAACCAACTAAAGAGAGTTAGCTGACAGAGTGGTATACAAAAAAAATATTTTTATGGCATTATTGTACAAAAATAGGAGAATGAAAAATAAATCTTCTTCTTCTTTTGCCACGTTCGCTCCTATGTGGTGCATGTGGACATCACTAGATCCCTCCAGGAGACCCTGTCACCAGCCAACTCTCTCGCTCCCTCCCACGTCAGGCCCGCATCCATCAGCTCCGCCGAATACAGCCGTAGGATGGTCATCGACGGTCTGCCAGGACGGCGGGATCCTGCAGGCGTAAACAACAGGCAGCTCGGGTTCAGGCTCTCTCCCGAGGCATCCGGAGTACATGCCCTAGCCAGGTCCATCGCCGCATCTTCACGACTCCAGTTATTGCTGCGTCCGTTCCCTAACTTCAGCGTTGGTTATGAAGTCAAACCACCTAATGCCTAGAATCCTTCTTAGACACTTGTTCTCAAAGCTCAAAAGCCTAATTTTTGATAAATAAATATTGATCAAAAATAAATTCGCCTTTTTATTTGTAGTGGGATAAAAGATATTAAGCCCCAACAAAACTATGGCTCTCTTAGACTTACCCTATCTCATTATGTGAAATGATATATATTAAAATTGCGTTTAATGTTATAATTTTATATGGTCATTGATGTACATTTTTATAACACTTTTAACACTTCAGGTATAATTGTGTTATTTTCACTGCTGAAAAACGCTGAACCATCATTTGAGAATATATCTTAATCTGTATGTGTGCTCTCAAATAATGTAAATCACATTTTTTCGTATACGGACTTAGAAAATACTTAACGTACACAAGTCACGACCATATTTGCAAGGGATTATTTGAAATTTTCATTTTGAATTTTGGAATACGGATCAAAATGGAATTTAAATATACAACCTACACAAAACAAAAAAGAACATTAGCAAATAACCTTACGAAATAAAATGTACCTAATTAACTGTTATTTGTATAATATTTGTTTTTTAAAACTGTCTGGATTGTAACTTGTATTGTTTTCTTGAATAAATGTATTGTGAGATTTTATTTAAATTTCCAGTAAATCAGTAAGCATTAGCAAATTTATTTTCTTTATTTTAAGTGTTTCCTTATTGTACTACTACTACTACTCTACCTTATCTGCACCTAATGGTGCATAGGGCACTGCATCGGTACACCAAGTGCAGTGATTCTTGATCATTTTATTACATGAAGATGATCAGTCATACGCTTCAGTTCCAATCCAAGGTACATAAAATATTAGTATGAAAATCACACGTAAATAAATATTTCACGTTGACCCCCTACGGGTATCGAACCCGCGACCTCATGCACGGTAGCCAAATACGCTACCTTTATGCTACGAGGCAGACAAATAGATAGCCAAATAGATAAATATTTACCATATTGGTCTTTGTTATTTTTTTCTACCAAATGCAGTTGGTAAATTTGAAATTTTGTGATTTTTTGCTTCACTACATAGCATTGAAACTGTTACTGTTCGGAGAAAGACATTATCTTTAATTTCCTGAAATTTTCAGGATGAAATCATTCCCTACGTTGGCGTTGTATTTCTAGAGAAAAATTCCTCTCATTTTTACTTTTTAAAAACAACGGTCCGAATTGGCGCTGTAGTAAACATTCGCTTTATGTTTTTGTACAAACTGCGAGTAGGTCCAAGTTATTTCGAGACCAATTGTATTGATCGTCCACTAATCAAGGTACAAACACCTAAAAAGAATTGTAAAATTGTTTGTGTCTTATAATAATAACTTACAACTACTACTGCTTGCCCTTATCCGTACGCAATGGTGCATAGGACACTGCAAAGTAGCACCAACTTCAGTGTATCCGATCATTTTATCACATTCATGAAATATTGATATGTACAATTTGACATCTGAACAGAGACGAGAAATTTGGAAGGGAATATGGATATCTAGGCGTTTACAGGGCATATGACCTGTCATTGGCTGGGTTAAGTGGCCACTTGATGTATTACAACATTCCCCATTCCACCTAGTATTTGATATCCATATCTGCCAATATACAATAAAATGGCGCGACGCTTCACATGTGTGAACACTCTCTCTCATCCATTGAGAAAATTGCTAAACATTTTAGCAGAAACCTTTATGATTGCAAGTGATATTATATTAATTGGCAGATATGGATTTCAAATACTAGGTGGAATGGAGAATACATCAAGTGGAATGGAGAATACATGGATTTCAAATACTAGGTGGAATGTTGTAATACATCAAGTGGCCACTTAACCCAGCCAATGACAGGTCATAAGCCCTGTAAACGCCTAGATATCCATATTCCCTTCCAAATTTCTCGTCTCTGTTGAGATGTCAAATTGTAATTATTAGCCCGTAATGGGTGAAATCCAGTTTTTGTCTACAAGCATTTGGACACACTCAAAAAATGTTGTTTATATATTGATATGTAAATCACATGTAAATAGATATTTCTTGTTATCCCTCTGCGGGAATCGACCCAGCGACCTCATGCACGCCGCGTCGTTTGTTCGCCCCGTAGCATAGTGGTAAAGCATTTGACTACGAATAACATAAGAGTTTTTAAATTTAGCTGTTTTACACTATATTTTGTTCAAATGATAAATACTGAGCAATTTCCACACAGATGCCGCATAAGATAAATATTATCTACTCGATGTTTTTGTAAAGAAAATGTACTTACCATTTTTTTATACAACTTTAATAATATGATTAGATATATCTTAAGATGTCATGTGATGTCATGTCTCTATACAAATTCTCCCTGAATTTTCTCCCCTGAATGTCTGATTTTCTTCAATTTTCGCGTAATGAAAATGCTTCAGAAACTAGTTGGATGGAAAATTCTAGGCAATATCTATGGTCCTGCGGTCTGATTCTGAGTTCATGATTAATTAACACGAGCTTGTGTCAAAAACTTTAGCGCACACATACTTCGATATCCCATTGTCATAGTTAAAGCGTCGGCGAAACTTATAAGTAAAGAAGTTATTAAACTGTAGGAATATTCAATGTTTTAAACATATTTTTAATTATTCCTAAAACTTTTATTTTGAATCTTACCTTTATCATCATCATACCATATCCGCTCCCAATGTGGAACATATAGATTCCACAAGCTGCCTCCAGGCCAGCTGTGACGCAAATTGCCTATGAATTGTCAACAATGGACGACCAAGACGCCGAGAACCTGATGCCTTGTAAAATAGGCGAGCATGGTTAAGGCCCTCGGGAGGCATACGTAGTATACGAGTATGCCCTAGCTAGCCGAAACGCTTTCGCCGGATGATAGTAGGATACCAAGGGTTGCTGTGTCCGTTGCCTCGCTTCTGTGCTCCTTACAAAGTCGAACCACCGCATACCTAATATTATTCTAAGACAACTATTCTTAAAACTCAGAAGCCTGCTATTTTGGGCCCTGGTTAGGTGCTAGGTGTAATTTATAGTAATTTTTACAAATATAAATTTCCAAAAGATTCCTTTAAAATAAATGATTTATTTCATGAGTTAAGATTGTTTAAACTGTATGATAGAATACTTTTATTTGGTTTGTACTATTGTTTGAAATTATGAATATTTTATTGGTTGATCAGAATTAAAGTAATTGTATATAGTAAAGAACTTTTTGCGTCCCTCGTTTATTTATTTATATTTTAATGTTATGCACACAGAGCTATATAAGTATAATAAATTGACATTAATAAATACACAACATAGCACCAATTAAGTGCACAAGACAGTGAGCAAATCGATAGCACGGACTCAGAATCTATTTCAGAGCGGAGTTATAACCCAAAGAGATTTATTTAATTATTTATTTATTTATTTATTTACAGGAAAACCAACAGTCGAAAAAACATTATAACAAACATTTAAAGAAAACAGAGTAGACCAATTAGAGGTTCTCACAGGTAGATTATAATAAAATAGATTTTGGAGCTCTAAGGGAGTCAGTTGTGTACATTGACACATAATATTTCTCAAAACTACGAAATTATTATAATAAAAATAAAAGAAAAAAAAAGAAAGAATGTTGGAATGTTTGTATGTATGCATGTATGCACGTGCATATATTTTATTGTATGTACGTGTATATTATAAAATATTAAATATTTTTTTTCTAATTTGTTAATTTTTTGTTTTTTATTGTTTTTCTTTTTGTTTAGTTTTGTTTTATTTTTTTATTTTTATAAACTGTAGAACCTTATGACAAAACTTGTGTTAGTTTTTTATAAAACGTAGTTTTTATAAAACCTTATAAAAGTAGTTCTTATGGACTACTGTAAAATTATGTCTTACAATAAAAAAATAAAAAATCTACCTTCCGATAATTCATAAACCTTGTATTTTTCAAGGAATGTAAGTTGACTTGTGTATTATTCACTAATCGGACGCCCATTAGATTATACAGCAAGCATGTAATTTTAAAACATCAATTCAACCATTTGTATACGGTGAAAGGTTCCTGAACCAAAACCTCACTGAATATTGCAAGCCCCAATACCCAGCTGTAAAGTTGGTAATGCATGCAAGCATCGTACCGCTGCACAATGGGATCAATCCTGACGCAAATAAAAACTCGGACTACAATTGGGTTCTTTCCGATTTTCTATTTTTTATTTAAATTTTTTTTTATTGAAAAATAACAATATCAAGGGAATTTTTTAAATTTTTTTTACGATGTCATATGAATTTGCTAGCGCGGTTAGAAATAGCGCTATTTCAAATCGCTCGCAACATCCTCCATTTGGCGCGCATGCGGTGTGACGTCACATCAATATGAGCGCTCACTTCGTAATGAATTTCCCGCCTTTTATAATAGACGGGTATGTCGTCATTAGCCAATAGCGTTCCGTCTATGTACACCCAGACATGCATAAAAAAATCACAAAGAAAAAATCCTGAACGAATTATCAGACGAAGGCAATTCACTTGGCAGGACTGTGTACTACGAATGTCTCCCGAGGGCTAATAAGTAATTATGATAATATCATCGTGAAAATTATTGACCCTCGTGATAATTTATTTATTTATTTTATTTACTTATTTTTATTGTTTATTTATAACTATTGAGATTCCAGACCTGTTGAGGGTATTTGTAAAACAAAGTGTTCTTTATTTTTAGTGCTTTCACACAAACGTCATTGTATAGATCACGCAGAGAACATCATAGTCTAAGCTTAAATCGAGAGGCGCACAGTTTACACCCCGCGCTGTGCAAAGAGGGGTTTCCTACAAGGCATCGGACCCTCCCTCTGTAATGAAGTTTTCTTTAATGAAGTTCAATCTGTAATAATTTTTTTTTTAAAAAAATGATAATGTCATCATGATAATTATTGACCCTCGTGATTATTATTGAGCCTCCTGATAATTATTGCATCTCCAGATATGTTAAGGGAATTTGCAAGAAAATCGTGTATATCGTTGATTAAACGTTTTCGTTATGGACTATAAAGCCCCACTGTGCAGTGTGTCAGAGTTCATCTCTACTTATTAAACAAATTTATTTTCTTGTTTTGATGATAACGTCATAATAATTATTGACCCTCGTGACAATTATTGAGCCTCCAGATATGCTTTCGTTTGTTTTCGTTATAGACTACAAAGCTCCGCTGTGCAGTGTATCAGAGTGCATCCCTACTTATTAAACAGTACATGGAATAGTGGCGACTTCCGTATGGTGTACTATTGCACGTACCACCTAACATGATTGCATAAAGCCGAGTCACCATTACCAAATGACAGATATTGCGCAATATTATCCTTTGTATTATTCGGGCTATACGTTTGACGCTTACGCTTCGAATTATGCTAACGCTTGTTCTGTGAAACGCTCCGCCATTCGGGGAATATTAATTTCAATAGATGATAAAGCCTTTTATCATTGAATTTTATGCATTGAATTTTATGAAACTATCAGGGGAAAAATTCGCAGTTTAATCCTTTCAATTTATGCATTTTTGCTCATCGTCACCATCCCGGTTTTAAAAATTCCACTCTTTGCCTATTTTTTTGTAGGTATGTCAGATTATTTTAACCATTCGAACAATAATTCACAAGAAGGGCCTTTTTCTAACAAATTTTAAAAATATATACCTACGCTTCCTTCCTTAATTTCATAACACCACCGTCTAAAGACTCCAGCACTGAACCCAATACACGAAACGTGTGACGTAGATATTTAGTGATGACGTAGATGCCTATTGGTGACGTAGTGAGTGACGTAGTGGGTAATTAGACACCTCAGTAGTATTTTTCAAGCATGGAATGTCACTTGAAATTCTTGTTCGAAAATTTTTACCAATGGAAATAAAATACACTACCCTTTAAGAAGAATGCAAAAACAGTAAAAAAAACTCGCACTGGGAAATTAATTCAAAATTTTACATTTTGCCAATAAAATATCTTTTATGGTACTGTGTTTTTGATAACCGAGGCAAAGGATTTTATTTGATTAAATTTAATGCGAGCTTAATAACAAAATATAAAATTCTGGGAATTTTTGAATGCTTCTAAATTAATATGAATTTTAAATGGTTTATATCACATTTAAGTTTAAAAAAAAACTATATTTAAAAAACGGAACTCCTGAAAATTCGCGTTTAGGCGTTGATAAGTAATTTTGAAGAAGGCCACGTCTTGTCGTTTAAATAACTAAACAATAAAAGTGGTTAAGAAACAAAGTGTTTTTATTTTTTCTTTATTATTAGCACACGAAGTGTTTTCAGTACAAAATGCCAATTGATGATTGTTTAATGCGCCTGCATTGCCCATCTAATCGAGGCCTTAGGGTCGCCACCCTTACATAGCAGACCGCGCGCTGGTATAAAGGTCAAATAGGTTATTTCAACAGATAAGGGATATTTTATAAGAACCTGTTGATGGATTGCGTGCACACACTATGTACATCATATAATATACTACATCATAGCAGAACGTTTAGATTTGCTTTATATGAATCGATCATAAAGAAAAATGTTTTGATAAATACAAATATCCTACATTACAACATTTTGAGTGTGTTCACATACTTTATACACAAATCTGAATTTATCCCATGACGGGAGTAGGTATAATAATAAGATTTTTATATCTCCACAGAGATGAAGTCGAAATATTTCAGATTCGGGAATATGGATATTCAAGCCGGCCCTGACTCGACACGGATTATCTAGTGAGTCGGGGTCAGATCATTGTCATTATTGTGTTTATATATGTAATGTAAAATGTTAATAAATTAAAAAAATATAAAAAAAAAAAATTAAAAAAATTAAATAAAAAAAAAAAGCGTTTTCAGAGCTTATGACCTGTCATTGGCTGGGTTAAGTGGCCACTTGACGTACTACAACATTCCCCATTCCGCTTATTAGCGAATATCCACACCAAGCAACATTTTTTATTTTGCTTAAATACATGTTACGAAATGGTTTTCAATTCGTTTGTAGTACGTCAAGTGGTCACTTAACCTAGCCAATGATAGGTCATAAGCCCTGTAAACGCTTGAATATCTTTATTCCCGATATTGAAAAAAATCCACTTCATCTCTGTAGAGATATAAAAATCAAATCATATAACATTGTTTGTAGGTAGGTCCCCTATAAAGTCCACTTTATACGGGACAGAAAACTGTACAGTTCCTTGTGTAGTTAGCAAACTGTCCCGTTTCAAATGAAAACTGTGTGGGGATATTGAATGGTGCGCGTGACGTTTGGATGACCTGAGAGTTAATAGTTTTTTTATGTTTAAACAACATTTTAAACAGTTTAGAAATTTAAATTTAAACTAAAAAAACACATTTATTTCAAACAACTATAAACACTATCTTTTGCTTACTTAATTGTTTATTTTGCATATCTACTACCTAGATTTATTTTTTAATTTACCTTACAATAATTACTACTTATATCTTACCTAACTGTACTACTTATATTTACTACTTACTATTATACCTTATACTACCTATATTTACCTTACTATGATTACTACTTATATTATGTATTTTTAGCGTAACCTCCCTCACCAAGCACAAGAGCTTGTCTTTTTTATTGGTGAGGTATAGCGTTATGATTATTTTGTATAATTATTGTGTTATTAAGCTTTGTAAATTTGATAATGTTAAATAAATAAATATTACATAAACAAAAAAATAAAAAAATGTAGACGTCTAATTAGATTTCACTATATTGACAATTTCTTGAGTAGAAACATATTATAATAACTTACGAAAGCGCTTTAAAAATATACATATTTAGCGTGTCTTTTGACAGACAATACAGTTTTCTTTTACGTATAAAGTGTGCATTATTCACCTTTCCCACTGAAAATCTTTTTTGTTAGTACCGCATAATTTTTTTAACAGTATTTTATATAGAAATTACGCTTTCTTTTGTCGTGTTTTATATTTTTCCCATACGCTTAGGGTATAAATTGAAAATGATGATATTGTTTTATTAGAGCTTACTTATATTTGATCAACAACCTACTACAACTATTATCTCCCTTATCGGTACCCAATGGTGCATACTTGACTTTAAATTGACTTTAAATTTAGACCACATACTTACTTTTATCTGTATGATTTAAAAAAAAAAAATTAAAAAAATGTATTGATGTTGGGTTACTTAAATTAAGATTGTATGTAGAATATACCCGCTATAAACAATGTAAAATGTTTCCCTCGGCACGGGTTATCCCAGTGAGGGAACATTATTATTATATATATGTTTTTAAAAATACTATGTACAAGTCCAAATAAATAAATAAATGGGGCACTGCATCAGTACACCAAGTGCAGTGAATCTTGATCATAATAACATTCTTTATTTATTGCCATTTATTTATACTAGATCCCTCCAGCAGACCCTGTCACCAGCTAGCTCGCTCGCCTCCTCCCACGTCAGGCCCGCATCCATCAGCTCTGCCGAATACATCCGTAGGATGGTCATCGACGGTCTGCCAAGACGGCGGTTACCTTTTACTCTTTACTCATCGTCTCCTGCGTTTAAATATTCAGATTTCCCAACACATACACCACACTCCACACACATACCACAACACAACATACACATGACATAACATAACCACTTTGTATACTATTGTTTGCTCACTTCACGTCTTCAGTAATTTGTCTTGTACATTGTGTTGTCCACGTAATTGGTGTTATGTTATATATATATAACCTCAAATTGAAAATTCTTAGTTCATTGCACCAAACATAGCACTGTGTGCACAACATTAAAATATAATAAAACATTAAAATATAGGTCTGAAGATGCCCGTTACAGGTTGAAAGCGCTAACTGGTCAAAATAAATAAAAGTGGAAGTGTACCAAGTATTTTTTATTTGACTTTAATTAGTTATATATTAAAAATTTAATCATGGAATTTCACCAAGTAATGTCAATAAAAAATATAAATCTAATTAAAATATAAATAAACAAATGATGCACAACTACACCACGTAGGTATATCTACTTTTATCGAGAAGTAGATACATTCATGATTGAACCTCCGTTCTGGATACAATATAAAAGGTATAATAGTCACATATACCGTTCTAAACAAATAAGTAATAAAAATATTGGATGGCATTTTAACGCTATTTCTGCCGTTCAATTTGCAATTCGTATGGTAAACTTCCACTTTGTGGTTTCTAATGGATCCTTTATATTGAAGTGGCCTTTATCTATACTGTGCCAATCGGATTGGGCTGATTACGTTTTTATTGTATGAATAATTGAGAACTCTAGTCGTTATACATTTATATATATACCGGTTGTTTTATGAAACTGGACTGAAAAAAGGACTCAATAGTCTTTAAAATAGTCTAGGGAAAGGGTGGGGCTTTCACTGGTTATATTATGAGCATGGTTTTTGATTTTAATAATGTATTCAATAGCCTAATAGTTTATTTGTTAGTTATTTTTACTGTGTCCAAATACTTATTTCTTGCATTCAATTACAATTGGCATCAACTGAGACGAGAAGTTTGGGAGGAAATGTGGACATCTAGGTATTTACAGGGCTTATTACCTGACTTAGGCTGGGTTAAGTGGCCACTTTATGTATTGATGTAACCGTTGTACTGTCGATTAAGATCCACCTGAGGCCATAACAGCGTTAGAAATTTTCGGGTTTTAAAATGATGTTCGGGATTTTTGGACAGCCACAAAGCTTCTAAAAAACGCTCATCTCTACTTCAAACTATATCTTATGGAAATTGCATTTTTTTTTCTCTACGAAGATTGAAAAAATATAGATATATTATTTTATTATTTCTCTATTTTGTTGCTTATCTATGTAAATTAAAATTATGTACTTTCCTACTCACTTAATTTTACTAATCATAATTATTAAATACGGGAAGGTACGTATAAATAGGCTTCGGTTGAAAGGAAAAATATACGGTGATATCTACGCCAGCCATTGATGGCCGCTGTAATTGAAGAACCCATATGAGCGGAATCAGTCATAATTTGCCAACATAATACACAGAGATATATTCAAAATACAATAGTGAAGCTTGGACCCATTCATCAGCTTACATCGTACGTCTCTACATACCTTTGTCCCAGTTAGGGAGTTATCTTTTGTATCAAGATTCAAAGCCAGCATGTTATTGTTCACCAGTAGGGGCATCATACCACCATCCCTCACTTGTATCGTCTATCACATATAATGTAGCGGGGCTTATTTCTTCAAAGCAGTGCTATACGGGTTACTCATCACACTTACAACTGATGGCAATTTAATTGGAAGACCCACAACATGTGTCTGATAGTGGAGCATATTATATATGTGTAGTACTTCTTTTTTAAAAAGTAGTTACCGATAGTTTCTAAAGTTTCGAGTGAGTATGCTAAGCGGACGAAAAGTTCGTTGATTTATCATATCGGGTCGTCTAACTTTTACGAACATTATCTCCTAAAACAATAAGTATTCTTCGTAAAGGAACAAATCCTAGCGAGCTTTCCATATTTGAAAAGTTTCCCGCGCGATTAGAGGATAGAGGAGTGGAGCGGAGCGGAGCGGGGCGGGGCAGCGCGCGGGAGACGAAGCACGCGGCGCGCCACCTCCGCCGCGAGGTGTAATTTCATTAAGGGAATCAAAGTAAAACTTGGCAAAGGAAAACAATTTGCGTAAGGAATGCAACAATTTAAGTAGAATCAATCGATGTGTGCGGTGCCACTGTGTGTGCTCGCGGGGCGGGAGGGGAGGGGGCGTGGCGAGGCGGGGCGACATGCGCGCGCGGTTCCCCTCCGTGCTCCGAGGGTATAAAAGGCTCCGCCGAGGGGAAGGCGCCTCAAAGCCGCATAGGGGTTGCGACGGCAACGTTTTAAGTTTCCGACCGGGGGGGCCGCTCTCTTAATCTCTCGCTCTATTTTCTCTCTACGGTGTGTGAAGTTCCCCGATGCGCTGAGCCCACCGCCGCGCCATGCCGCGCTGCCTGATGGCCAAGAAGTGGAAGGCCTACCCGTGGCCGGAGCGCGTGGACGATGAGGAGGAGATCGACGTGGTAGGGGTCGAGGCGGCCGGGCGCGCGCGCTGGGGGCCCGCCAGCCCCGCGGCAGCCGACCCGCCCCCTTCCATCCTCTACAACGGTGAGTCCTGTTGCTGCTTACCTCTTTACTCCACCTGGCTGCTCCTGTCACTTGTTGACGTCCCCTGAGCCTATCTCCTCACCTTACCACCATCCATCCTACCTTCGTCTCCAATCCCCTCTTAATTGCCCCAGTTGCCGATCGTCAAGATCTGTTGCCAGTTGGCAACAGTTGCTCTTCAACTAGTTGATCGCAGAACCACTGGTTGATGACATGCTGTCAATATTAAATTGCTGACATTCTACGTGAAGCCTAATCTCCTGTATATATAAGCCAGCCATTCCATGATAACTTTCCAGAAGCTTTACTACTTTATCTCGATATCGCAAACTAATTTCTAAGAAACACTAAAATTACTAAACACCTACCTTAAACGGTAAAACTTTACGTTTAATTTATTTTTAATTACGTTTTTTAGGAATACTTTGATTTATCTCTTCATAATTAACTAATATAATATTTTGAAAAATAAATAATCACTTACTTACCCTTAAATTAAAAATAAACAGACATTGTTTTCTATTTGATAAAAGATACTTGCCTACTCGTATTGGGGTTTAGTTTGTAAAAAAAAAAAACTAAAAAAAAAAAATAAAACTAAA
>JAGVSP010004846.1:0-18313 GCA_022494985.1 Micrasema minimum
GCATAGACAAAAATGTAAATTGTAAGTTCATCGTTACAAAAAAATACTTGGAAAGTATAATTTAACTACCTTGTAGTTTTTACCTATTTTATTTATTTAACCGCTTAACAAAGCTTCTTAGATATATTACAATCCCGATAAATTGTAGCTCTTACAGTTTGTCAAATACACAACTTTATTATTGTATGATAGAGCAATACAAAATGACTGAAATTTAAAGCATACTGTGATAAAGTTTTCGTATTCTATAGGTGTAAAATAATTTTAAAAAGCAGTATACCTCATTGTGAATAATAAAGAGGTCACATAAACACAGATATATACAAATTAACCTTATTAAAATATAAATTAAAAATAATTTGAAAAGAATTGGCGCACGTTGATAACAAAAGAACATTAATTTATTCACACATTCTAAAAATGACTGTTGGCATTCGTCAAAACGTTAAAACATTTTAAGGATTTACTTTTCACTTTAAAATAAGAAAATGTCTTTCTAAAGTGAGCAACAGTGTGGAAAATGGTCTTTAATATTCCTTTAGCAATGCTTCTGTTGATGCTGATAGCAATTTATATTTTTCTAAACGCCGTGGGTGGACAATAAACCTTTTTGCGCAGATTTTCATGAAAAAGGGTGCCTGAAAGAGGGCAGTCCATCATTTTATCACCGTTGTGTGATTTATGGTACATATTTATTATTTTTACGGTCACTACGAGATCTGTGGTTTAGTACTTCGAAATTGATGTTTTTTGGTGTATTTTTAAGAAATGTTTTTAATCATTAAGCTTACACTGCCATGTCTAGGTAATATAATAATAAGCATCCGTTTATTTAATATTCTAATCGGGTATATTGCTTACAAAATTAAGGTATTAGATAGTTAATAAATCTAGTATTATAAATGGAGTTTTATAAAAGCAGACCTAAAAACGCAATATAATATTTTTATATAAAATTCATCAGCAATTAGTAAATAAAATCGTTATTTTCCAAAAACAAAAGGATACATTTTCCATTTGGTGCCACAAATATTGATTTATTCGTTTATATTATTTTTATTACAAAACTTGGGTTGTGTCTAGTGGTAGATTCCCAATATAAGAATCTTATAACCAATATAAGAATATATTTCTGTTATAAGAATTTTTTTTAGGCAATTTTACGCTATTGAAAATTGATTCGATATTTTCAATTAATAATTGTTCTGCTACTACCTCATTTGATAGAGCAGAAAAATAAAATAAAAATCGTTTCCTTTTTAGAAATAAATATAGATAGAAAAATCACGTTACGAAGGCTTATTACGATGGGGATCTTTATTCAAATCGAAGAGAAATTTTTCTTTCTTATCTTCTATTCAAACCACATCTTTTGAATATTCATATACCTAATATTCAATATCAACAGATTTTTCGTACAATCTAACTCACAAAAAATACCATTTATTCGCTTTGCGATATTCTCGAAAGGGATAGAAGACTGTTAGTAAAATGGTCTTTTGAAACCTTTTTTGGAAATCCTCGATTTTCTTATTTGAACGCTATCGGAGATCGCCAATACCTAACTGACAATCAGGGATAATCTTTAGGTTTTCATTTTCGATTTGCTTATAAATAATTTTAGAAATTTTCTGTCTACAAAATCGTGTTTTTATGCTATTCCATATTTTTTAAGTCTAGAAAAGTTGTTTTGAGTAACGCGTATAAAAATAATATTATCATATTTAAGATACTTAACTTGAGAGTAGAACTTCACACATGAAATATTAATATGAAAATCGCAAGTAAATAAATACTTCATGTTGACGTCCATCGGGAATCGAACCTGCGACCACATGCACGGTAGCCAAATGCGCCACCACTATGCTACGAGGCGGACATATCGCTCATATCGACCGCCACATTTCTGTCCAAGAAACATGTTTCTATCTCTTTATTATACCGAAATATCAAATTTAAAGAAATTCGATTTCAATGAAGTAGTACTGAAATAAAATCACATTTTTGCAATTATTCAAAAAGGACTTTTTTTAAATTAGTGCAGTTTGGAATTCACAGTGCGATATGTTTAATTTGTATTATTATAGTCCAAGGATTTAAGTACGCACCAGTCTAGGGCGTCTTGTGAAAATATGCGTTAATCGTTGAGTTAATGGTAAAAATGAAAATACTCCCTCCGTTTTCCTTTACTCGATAATTTACTGCAGAAAGTATAGGGATTTTACGCAAATCACAAAATAAAAATATCGTAAAGTCTTCACAGTTTTTAACACAATCGTAAAAGGGAAACGGTGAATCTTACGGTAATTTAACAGAAATAATATAAATTCATGAGTACAAAAAACACTTTTTTGTAGGTATGTAGGTTGTAGGTACTTACTCACAACAATATATGGCAGAGATGAAAGAATTTTAATATTTAGCTAAAACTAAGTGAGACCTATGTCCGCTTAGAACATTCAAGGTAATTTAATCTATAATAATACGTATTTTTAAATGTTATGTTATTACATCACCGCAAGACGAGGTTTAAAGTATTTGTTTAAATCAACCGTTATCTGCACCTAATGGTATACCATGTGTACCCATGCATTGCCATTGCATTTCTACACCAGCGTTGGAAGACAATCATTTTTTATATTACTGGTCAGTCTTTTCTATTCTGGGTTTGGGTGATTTATCAAACAAAAAAACATAAATATTGAAAATGCAAATCGCTGTATTATTTTAATCAATCTCGATTTTGCTTCTATTTAGTGGCAGCTGTTTCACCCTGTCAGGGCATTGTCAAAAGCTGTAACTAAATAAAAATAAACAAATAGAACCAAAATCGAGTTTGGATATGGAGTTCTATAAAATAAAAGCCAACTCAATCAACGTTGACCATTTTCCGGTCAACCAAAGCCCATTTGCCTAGGGCCTGGGCGGTACTTTTTAACCTACTTCAATGTCTTTATACTTTTTGTTGCAGGGTTTTCGTAATCTATTAAACAAAAAAATTATAAAAAATGAAAATGAACCTCAGTAGCATAACGTGTATTCTTCTAACTTTGGCCACATTCCCGTCAACCAACAGTCAATTTGACATGGGCCAGGGTGGTGTATCTCATCATATTCCAATGTTTAAGCATATCTATCGAGTGTTTTCAAATAAGATGTTTTGTTACAGGGTTTGAGCGATATAAAAAAATCTAAAAATGAAAATCAGAGGTGTAGCGTCCATACTTCTAACTTTGGCCATTTGTCGGTCAATCAATGGCCAGTCTGGCAAGATTGTCCAAGGCGGTGTTTCTCAACCGGCTCCAATGTCGGAGCATATCAACAGCTTCATGTCAGACTTGTGGCTTGATGGAGCTGAAATTGTTCGAGTCCTGTGGAAGGACTGTGCTAAAAAAGTAAGTATTTTTTTAATACATAAAAAACTTGTAAGACTTTTGATGTCAGGTTACTGATGGTCTGCGAAATCTATTGTCAGAATTTTATACGAACAAAAGCAATCGGTATTTTTTCATTGATATTTCATTTTCACTTATATGTACACAAAAAATATGCGTAAGTCTTTTACAGGCACGGAAAAGTATTATTTTTTGTTTTGTTTCTGTATTGCGTCTTCATGGTTTTCATTGCCTACACCTTCGGGGAAATAGCGTGATAGTGTAGTTGGTAAATTTTAACATTATGTATAATGTGTTTTATCAGCTAAATACTTTATAATCAGGTATTTCGTCTTCATATCAAGTAATTTCATTATTATTTCCAATCCCCTGCTTCCTATGACTGTACGAAAAACACAATGAGAAATGGTTTTTTCTGCTAGGAACTTCCCAAAGAGGATACTTTATATTACATTATGTATAAATGGTATCGTATTAAAATCTAGTAAATAAATAATGCGGAAAGTAAGCAAAAGCAAAGTAAGGAAAGATTATTCCTGTAATTCCATACAAGGAAATAAATAATCTCTTATGAAAGCACGCCTTAAGACTAAAGGTGTGTTTATACTGTATATGTTTCTATTTCTATTTTGCTTTTAACCCCCTAGCGCTCTCTATCGTCGGCCATTATTATCGTCATCCCGCAAAACGTGACTTATCGATATTTTAACATCTTTCTACCGCTTTATCCGACACCTACGTTAAGGTATTATATTATCAAACGTACCTGAATTCGTTATATTTCTCGGGGACGCGGACTTGAATTCAAAGATAAAAGCTACGTTTTACTGTCAATAAATGTTGAAATATTTTGCGTTTGGGTCGAATAAATTATTTATTCACACAACGATCACCAAGATCTTGGATTGATTTCTATTCAACTTTTTAAAATTTGGATTGTTTTGAAAGAACTTGTGGCGATACAACGAACCCTTTTGTTTTATTTAGGTATTTGGCATTATTATTATTGTCATTCAATGTATCAATGCAGTGCCCTATGCACTATTGGGTGCGGATAGGGGAGAGTAGTAGTAAAATTATTGTCATTGCATGAATATTAACACGCGGTCTATCACCTTACGTTGATAGACCGAGGAGAATCGAACGAGAAACGCATTTTTTTCTCGTTCGACTCTTGAGTCTCGCCTTGGCGAATGTTACGTTAAAATGCCCTTTTTGATTAATCTGAATGAACGGAAAACGTAAAAGTGCGTGAAAAAAAACCAATACATAAATAAAACAAATAATTCATTACATTTATATCTAAGCATAAGTAATTGTATTTTTTTTTGTTTTACGTTAAGAAACGCAATTGCTTTTTTCAGTTTTTGTTAGTAGGCCGCTTTATGCATGAAATAAAATAAGGATATTTTGGATGTTGTATCAACTTTCACAATATAGATTTCACATCCTGTCCCAGCTTCCGTGCGTCTTCTCTAGTCAGGTTCGCGTTCCGTAGCTCTGATGGAATCTGCCGACGGGTTGTCAGCAGTGGACGTCCAGGTCGTCGGACGGGAAACTGATTTCTTGTTAGATTGTTAACCAGTTGACAAAAAGGCTGCTATGTCCATTGACTCACTTCGCATTCCTGCCAAATTCCTAACCATTTATTTTGTCTTCCTACAGATGATGCAGAAAGATCTAGAAAAGAACCTGAGCAACGATTTCATCCCTCACATGATGAAGTGTGTGAAAAAGAAGACGCTGGTGGCTCTCGACCGCACCCTTAGCTCTGACGTCATACCTTTGGTGCAGGGGTTCCAGCTGGTCAGATACGAAAAGGTCAACAGGCAGGCGAAGGCTTTCAATTCGGAAATAAACGAGAAAAAGTAAATTTTTATTTTTATTTGCGATCGACCAATTTAAAATAATGAATGTCCTCATGATTAAAAAATAAGGATTTAGGGTGAATACTAAAATACCGAGTGTTTTAATGAAAAAAAAAGACACAATATTTTAGTATACTGAGGAAGGCAACATTAATTTAACGCAAGCAATGTCTTTGAAGGGTACTGTTTAGGTCCCTTGTATCAAAGAAGGATTGATCACAAAAAAATTGATAACGCCAAATTTTAATTGGTGAACCAATGCCGAGCCCTATGTACCATTGGGTGCGGAAAGGGAAAGAAGTAGTAGTTATTCTAATTGGGCTGATTAATAATTTCGTATTTTCGAGTCAACTATTGAATCTGATAAATGAAACTGTCGCGGAATACATTACAATTATTCATTAACATTTTGGAATCGAACCCGCGACCTCATGCACGGTAGCCAAATGCGCTACCACTACTTAAAATTACTTGAAAATCGTTTAAATTTTTAGATGTCCTTTTCTTTTATTATTATTAAAATAAATAAAAAGTGAACGTTGATCGATGATATTTACAATCTAATGAAATAATCATACTCAAAATAAAAATATTGTGTATTGCACAGTAGGTATCCTAGAGTTCCTTTAACAAATACATTTAGAAAAATCCACATTTATTACTACTTTATTGGTAGTACTTACCTAACATGATTACCTTTAATTTATTACATCTTTACCATGCTGATAAATAATATATTCATACCAATACAATGGTATCTATTTTAGCTTGAAATATTGGTTGCTTCATTATTTACCGTTTAAAAGAGTTTTGATGACAAACAAGAATAATTTATTACGAAATTCATCATATCAAATATTTTTGCGAACGTTGACACGTTCCCATAAGTACCTACCTCCCACACAAATTCTAATGAAATTTACACATACGAGTGCTCCACCATATTTATATAGATATCTATTGATTTACTTACATATACAAAATACATACACGTGTAATATACATAGAAACTGGGTGTAAGTTTATTGTAGATCGTAATACGAGATATCGCAATTGTTTTCTTTAACACGTTTAGTCTAGAAGGAGCAGGACAATTATAGTATATTAATAGTTTTTTTGTAATATTTTGAAGGCTGATTTCTATACGGAGACATCTTGAAATGCAAATTACAGAACACATCAATTAAATGAAAAACTGATAAGAAAAATAAGTTTTTAGAATATTTAAATAATACTACTACTCTTTCTCATCAACACCCAATGGTGCATAGGGCACTGCATTGGTGCAGTGAATTTTGATCATCGTTACACAAAGGCAAGATGATCATTGAGTTATGAAGACAAACCACCTAATGCCTAGTATCCTACTCAGACACTTGTTATTAAAACTCGACAAGCGAGCATTCTGAGCTTTTGTGAGGTGCCAGGATTCACATCCATAAAGGAGCACCGGCTCAATGCAGGAGTTGAAGATTCGGCATTTGTTTTGATCTAGTATAAACTGGAATTTAAGACAGCACACATCGTATTAAAGGTTGCTCCAGCAATTCCTAGACGGATTGCGAGTTCCTTGTGCGTGCTGCCA
Source organism: Micrasema minimum (assembly GCA_022494985.1). NCBI lineage: Eukaryota > Metazoa > Arthropoda > Insecta > Trichoptera > Brachycentridae > Micrasema > Micrasema minimum. Next base: position 6,849 of record JAGVSP010004846.1, read on the forward strand.
TCTTCAATTATATGAACACCCAAGTATCTGTCTACTCTTTTGATCCTCTGCCCATTGCTGTAAATGGGATAGTCAATTCGTATACAACCTATCAAAAAAAAATTACAACATTTTCATATTTTCAAGTCTTGGGTCTTAAAAAGTTAATTCATTGTTTTCATTTCAGAAATATAACTCAAATGAAGTTGTCAGATGAGGGCATTGAGAAGGAAGACTGGAGGTACCTCGTATTGGAGAAAATGGCCAAAGTATTCAACACCCACGTACTGAAAGTTGATCTCCTTCATACTGAAGATAAATTGGAAAAAGGTACACGTAACATAAGTATTTATTCATGAAGTTTTACGTATTTAAAATTTTTTCGAAAATTCGGACTTTAAATTATTAAATATTTACAAATAAAAAATAGGCTCTATAATTATGCATATAAAAACTAAGAAAAAACAATTATAAAAGTAATAAAAATAAAATATATACATACACACGTACATAATATATAATACAAACAATAATCAATATCTTTATATAAGAAATATTTTTACTGTTTCTACTAATAATAATTCTAGACATGTAGTTCTAAAATAAGGTAGATTATTTACAAAAAATTAAATTTTATTACATTCAATTTTATTATACAACCTACACATGCGCAATAATGCGGGGTTGAAATATGCCATATTATTCTTAGTAAGTTCAACAAAAAATGTTCTAGTATGGCGTCTTAATCGCGCATTTGGTACATTAATTTGTAATGAATCCATGCATTTTACAGTATCTTATCCGCACCTAATGGTGCATGGGCCACTGCATTGTGATACCATGAGTGTATCAAGCGAGGTCGATATTGACCTTGTTTAGGCCCAAAACATACGGGAAACGCAAAAATGACGAAACTGCAACTCTATGTTACTTTTGAGTTTCATTTGAGTTTGAGTCTTGCAAAATAGGCAGGCTAGGATAAGTTTAGAAATGAATACGTACATTTTGTTTTCAGCTGAATTCCGCCACCGCAGACGTCATCAGATGGTCCAGATGATGATGTTTGGGATAATGTCCATGGGGATGATTCTAGTTCCAATGGGATTCCAATTCCTGGCAGTTCTTGGAGGGAAAGCCATCCTCCTTGCCAAACTTGCTCTCATTCTATCTTCCATTCAGGGACTGAAGAAGGTAGGATTTATTTAGGTACTGACATTTTATTTCATATTGCTTATGAGTTTATATGTAATGGAAATGAAATAAAGGTAACAGTATCAAAATAACGCAATTTGTCTAACACTAAAACGATTATGATTACTATCAACGCATTCAGGCGCTGAATTATAGTAGGATCACGGTGTAGTGGCATTTTATGTTTACACACTGCATAAAGTTTAACAGCTAAATTTGGTGAACCTCATAACAATATTCGTGGTGCTATCATACCGAGACTCGAACACAATTTTTCTACAAAATAAAGCATTTGTGTGGAAGAAGATCCAGGGTGTGATAGGTTAGGTTAAAGTGATCTTTCAAATTCAAAAAACTTTCTTTTCTTCAAGGATCAATAAATTGAAAATAAAATATTACATTAAATGAAATTGTAATAAAAATCACAATACTAGAGTAAAACAGCAGAATATTTTACAAATGCCTTCTGGCATATTGGCCCAGATTTGGTACTTTTTGCGGACTTAAATAAATTTTAAATAAAAAAGTCCAATCTAACTTGTGATTACCTATATTTATTATTTTTGTACTCGGTGCAGAATGAACAAACAAAATAAATAATAATTTACAGATACCTATTATGGAAAATGGAAACGCAGCGCGCTTGCGACCGCTTTACCGCAAATTTTAGCGTCCCGCGTGACGTCTGCTGTGCGCTGTCACCACACGCGTTAATACCTACGTGTCTGTTTTTCCCAACATTCCTTGTTTATAAAATAAAATTTAAATTCATTTTGCGATATCATTTGCGATATTTTTATTTTATTTTTTTTTTTTTTTTTTTTTTAAAAAAAAAAAAAAATTTTTTTAAAATGAAAAAAATCTTATGCAATCTTATGATATTTGCACATATTTCAATTTGTAAATACTATTTCCAATAAAGCCTTAGCGGCTTGTGCTTGAAAATAGGAATCGAGTCGTGTCGAAGTGGGGATTCGAACCGACGATCTCTGGACTTAGATACCGCGACGCTACCCACTGGGCCACCACCCGTTCCAGAAGCTTACGCTTCTTTACAATAATATTAAAATTCTTATGGTCTATAGGAAAGCAACCCATACTATAGTTAATTAGAGCTATTTATCTACACATTCTACTATATTTAGTTGGTAATTGCCGTGGTTCCCACTCCTATACTAATTTGCCCATATATGATCTTGACTTTCGTATTTTGATGTTTTTAAGCCAATTATTTAGCATTTCGTTTTGTATACGATGAAAAAAGAGAAAATGTAGTCCAATTTATTAATTTCATTGTTTATTCCATTAGGTTTTACAATCCCATGTCTTTGTAATAATAAAGATGAACAGAGATATTTTGTTCCAGATTGCTACAAGTCCGATAAATTATGGATTGTACCACACCATTCCAACAGCATCCTTCGACACCACTTTCGAAAAACGAGGTTACGATAAGCCACCACAGCAGCCTCCAATTTACAAATACGAAGAATGGACTCCACCGGAAGATAAATCAGCTAATGAGTTTATACGATACCGCTTCGACAGCGATAGGAAAACCTGGTTACCTGACGGAAATAAGCAGTTGAAGAGGTCTGTTTACAATATGGCTCCTGTTCAGAATATATATCCTGTTTATAATCCTTCTCCGAGTGATGGGACTCTTAGTCAGTATCCTCAGACTCAGCTGTATCCAGGACTTGTTCCAACTAATCCAGGACTTGGAGACAGTTTTGTAGGAGCTGGTGGCTCACCTACACAAGAAGTCCTTGCAGAATACACGATCGATCTTCCTGTCAATAAAGTGCAGCTTAAAAGCTCGGGACCGTTCCTTAGCGCGTAGAAAAGTTTCTAACATAAATAGATCAAGCCATTTTTTAAAGCTCAATTTTTAAACTGACGCTGTTTTCCATAGAAACTTTCAAACATATTAAAAAATTAAGTATTTTGAATTTATGAGAATGTCAACATTTAGAATTAAAATGCACTTTTATTTATTAATTGCACATAAACAGTAAAAGGCAATTCTAATACATGCGAATTTTCCCATATTTGTTAAAAGTATCATTTTCATTAATTTACTGCTGTTGTTTTTATACGTGTATAAATAAATAAGTATTTCAAATAAATTGTGATTGTTTATTAATTAATTTTGGTTAAAAGCTAAATGCTTCATTACTAAAATATTAATTTAAAAATTTTATAATTAAAGAATTTAGCGAAAATGTTTTTACACACTGTAGGTATATGATTTTTTTAAACGGCTTTAAAGGTAAATATCGCAATTAAAAACCTTGCTATTTATCAGTTTATCTATTTCTTGTACCAATCGAAGACAGTTTATCAAAATGATTAATTATGCAAGAGAAGACGAAATGTAAACTTGAGAAATTAATAAAACTGCTGGTACAAACTTATCAAACAAATAATGTTTAGTTGATTCAAATTCGCCTGGATATTTGATGATGTAACTTTATTCCACATCCTGAATGTGGATAGCTGAAAGTTTATCGTAAATCTTATAACAGGAATGGCAAAAGGTTTTTATTAAAATAAGAGTATGGAATGACAAAAACTAAATTTAAAACAAATATTTAAAAAAAAAATGTCTTTACATGCCAGAATTTTGCTCTGTGATTAGTGTTGTACCCAAAATCGAAACACGGGGATCCTTGCCCCTTAAAAATTTATTTCAAATTGTGAACAGAATTTAAAAAAATTACATTTGACACTTCAACAATCATATTCGTTTCCAAAACTTGTCTGTCTCTGTTGAGAAATTAATAATGATTATCTAAAAGTGTTTTAACGCTGCTTATCTGTGAAGTTTTCTGGATTAAAATAATACTTCAATTAATTTAGGTACTGAAAAAAGCACCGCAGGTACATTTAAATGCATTTGAAGTCCAAAACAATATCCATAAAATTATAATAAAATATGCATCCTCCCAAGTCAAGTCCACGTTCCGCAGCTCTGACGCAAACCGCCGACGGATTGTCAACAGTGAACGTCCAGGAAGCAACGCGTCGCGACGCCGAGAACCTGATGCCTTGTAAAGTAGGTAAGCATGTTTTAGGCAACAGATTATGTTTTGCTGGGTTATTATGCCATGATTGTGGGCTTTGTGTTCCCGATGTTTCGGAGCACAAAGCCTACAAACATGGCATAATAACACATTCAAATTTATTATAGCGTTTGAATCAAAACCACAAACGTTTTCATAATGACGTGGTACAATTTAGCCGAACTATTACAAAATTCTAGGCGAAATAATAAGAAGTTATAAAGAAGTTTACTAAGTAAATATACTTAAACAACAGTTTAAGGGAAAATTTGAGCAAGCACCGTGTAATTAATAATCTTTCAGGAGTTTACCTACATCCTTCTTTGTAGTTTTATACTGAAAGTAGATCTTGTTATACTCAAGCAACACCCGCATCCGATAAAACTTTAATCATAAAGAAAACTTTAAAGCTTTCAAAGCTTAAAGAAGTTTCAAAGATCTTCCTAGAAAATTTTACGCAATAGACTCTAATGAGATGCATAATATTACTTTTATCATTAGCATAGTATTGAAACTTGAAGCCTTGATGCACAACTATGATAAAATATGTTATTTTTAACAACTCGTAATTTACAATTTACTGGAGCTAATAATTGTTTGAAAAATAGGTAGGAACATGCAATTATTTTATCATAGTGTTACTTCTCAATCGTTTGTTATTAGTGAGGAGGAAGAATGCCACCGGGATCCACCTACACCCGCTTCTGTCTCCAGCATTTCTATAGACCTCCTGGAGAGAGACGTCCGTCGGTCGGTCATCTTTAGTCAAGTTCGCCAAGTCAGTTTATCACATTGGGCTCCTTCCACTGTATTGATACCTTTTGATCAGTTCCCTGCACTACCAATTTCACGTACTATCCAATAGCCTTGTGATAACTAGAGCCTTGTGACTAAACCAGATACCTAAGAACATATCATTTACTTTGAACTTTCGTTAAATGGACTTTGAACTTAGTCAGTAGTTAAGTCCAAAATAAAGTTTTTATGAACTAAGTAGAATTTTAGGGTTGTTGTAACTCGTGTAATTTTAAAAGAATATTTAATCCCAAAGTTTTTACAAGTTCTTTTTAACACGCCTTAAATATGTAAATTTTAAAGGGCTTTTAAAGTGTTTAGTCTGTTTATTTAGTAGATGTTTTTACTATAATTTTATTGTTATTTTTAAGAACTTAAATGTAACTGGTTCGATTGCACATACTAGAATAAAACGGTAAAATAAAAATAACAAATGTATGATGTCAAAACTCGAACACTAAATAAAAACAGTTTGAGAGCGTTTGCAGTAAAAATATGGCGGAAAAAAGAATAAAAACTGGGTCTTAGTTGTAGGTAGATAGTAGTTACATACTTACTGTTAATTTATATTGAAAATAAATGTATTTTATTGTAAAAGAAACATTCACAAAAGGACACATTGATCTAACATCTAACACAAATAAAGCACTAAAATTTTACGTTTAAATGTTTTTTGCACTACCAAATAAATAAAACCACGTAAAGAAACGACAAAAACAGTACCTAATTATTTCATTGAAAGGAATAATAATAATCTTATCATGAGCATGGTTGAAAAAAGCTCAGGCACTCGTCTTGACATAGCTTTATGACAAAATCACGTAAACTTCGACCTCCGACCTTCAATGTGAATAATAATTCTGAGTTCGCATAAATAATTCATCATTCTAATTTTTACCTTTTGACGGACTCATCATTCATGGGTCATTCATTAAAATTACAATAATTTTACGTTCATTAATAAACATTTCCTGGATGAATAAAGAAAGAAAATGTTTTATTGTTTTTTAAACCAACCGTGAAAAAAAGATCTACGTTTTTGGGAAGCGATTTTTTAACGGATATTAAAGTTGTCAGGAAAACGGATCCTTATGGTTCAACAAATGAATATCTAAATTGAAAAGATTTAATTGAAAGAATGTCGCAATGATTTTAATAAATCAATATTGAAATATTCAAAAAGGTAACGTTGAACTCTCGCTTCTAATAAAAAGGGAAGTTGATATATTGACGTATATTTTACAAAAACGATTACTGTTTTTTGAAATTCACAATGTTACTGACTCTATTTTTTATGGAATCGGGAAGGTTCATAAATATGACAAAATCAGATCATCGAAATTAATTGAAAATTTCTTCCGAAAAGCTTTTTAAGTTTTAATTTTACTAGACACAAATACAATACGACTATGAACATTTCTTCAAACAAAACACACTGAAAACTCTACTCAAATAAAAATATTTGTTAAAATAAAAGGTTAAAAGGACACTTGGTCACGTGGTAAAAGGCTGTATCCGTATATAATCGTAGTCCTCATATTTCTTCATAGAATTTAGCACTAGACACTAGAGCAATGATATTTAAATAAATTAAAGATATTGACCAAAAGCTTATTTCATGGGTTAGCAAAAATAATAAATCTTAGGATAAGACAATCTTAGAGATTGCATTGAAAAGCAGATACAATAAATTTAAGTTATATTTAACACGTTTTATAAAGACTCAAAAATAGGCAATTCACTATTAAACTGATGAATTTACTACTACTTCTACTACTACTGTCCCTTATTCGCACCCAAATGTGCATAGGGCACTGCATTGGTACACCAAGTGCAGTATATATAGATAATTTCATTATGCTTCATACGCTTCAGTATTAGTCCAAGGTATCACGTTTATATTAATGTTGATTCCCTAGGGGCCTAGGGGAATCAAACCCGCGACCTCATAAACGGTACACGGTAGCCTAATGCGCAACCACTGTGCTACGAGGCGTATGAATTTACGAAGTTTATTGTTTTAGGAGTAATTTTGTGGACAATATAAAAGCTCTTTTAAGATATTTTTATACAACTGTATACATATTAAACCTTTTTACGCGGAGAGTATTTGTAAGAATGTACCTTAAAGAAACGTGATATTTTACATTTAATTTTTCTTTTGAAACAGCGACAGCGCAAAGACTTATTTTAAAGACAGACAGGAGCATGTCCTAAGGAGCAAAATACATTGTGAAAGCTTACTGTGTCATGTGAAGTATGAACACAGGACAAAACATGAGAAGAGAGTTGGAGACGAGAGTGTACAGTGTACAGGGCACAGGTACCACTTTCTGTTATGATATAATACCACTCAAAGGATGAACCTCCTTGCTCCTGTCGACTTTCTAGGAACTTTGATCAAATACACGGGTTGGTGTGCAAGACTGAAATGAAAAATTACAAATATATTCCGCTCCAGAGATATTACAAAAATATTCCCAAGATGGCAAGATATATAAAAATAGAGATGAAAGTCGAGATTTTTATGATGTTAGAATAAATACTTAAAGACGCAAAAGGTGAAGAAAAAAAATATCATTGTTGCGTAGGTACTGTATGTCCCTCAAATTAATTGGAATTATTAAGTTTCTCGATTACTAAGTGTCCGCCTCGTAGCATGGTGGTAGCGCATTTGTCTACCGTGCTTGAGGTCGTGGGTTTGATTCCCTTAAGGAGTTTATTTATTTACATGTGATTTTCATATTAATATTTCATTTATGATACCTTGGACGTAAGACTGATCATCTTACCTTCATGTAATAAAATGATGGAGAATCACTGCACTTGGTGTACCGATGCAGTGCCCTATTCACCATTGGGTGCGCATAAGGGAAAACTAGTAGTAGTATTAGGTATCCACTGAAACTGTTGTAAAATATTGTATTTTAATTGTGTTTTTTGTATCACATCGTGTCATAAATCATATCGCATCATAACTATAATAATTATAATGACATCTATCATACGTTATTGTATTACATCCAAGAGTATCGCATCGTATTATATTACGCATAATGCACTACCCTATACACCGCCACCAAGGAAAATATTTTTTTTAAATTTAGTTGTAAAATATTCACAATAACACTTTAGTTAAGGTGTCTCGACACAGAGAACATTTCACATTAGAATGACACGCCCAAAACTTCGCACGCTCAAATTAAGAAAAAAACCTTTCTTCACCCAAAAATTAAAAATTTTTTTTGTCTAACAAATAAAATACGCATTTTTAATTAACATGAATAAAAACATGAATATTTTTTTCCCGACTTAACGCGGATGTATATCTAGCGAGTGGAAAATATGGAAAATATAAATTGAACAATGCTGTATTTTTGTTATTAAAATATAATATTTAAATAAAATTAATAGTAAAGATCGTATGCGGCACCAATAACCGATATAACTAAATTCACTTTTCTCTAATAAGTGGTATATGAGGACCAATATCTGGCAGTCTAAAGTATTTATTTTCTTCTTCTTTTTTTGCCACGTTCGCTCCTATATGGAGCATGTGGACATCTTTAGATCCCTTCAGGAGACCCTGTCACCAGCCAGCTCTCTCGCCTCCTCCCACGACTAGAATCCTTCTCAGACACTTGTTTCAACAGGCGAGCATTCTGAGCTTTTGTGAGGTGCCAGGATTCGCATCCATAAAGGAGCACCGGCACAAATACAGGAATTAAGGAGTCGGCATTTTGTTTTGACCGAGTATAAACTGGAATTCCAGACAACACGCATCGTTTTTAAGGTTGCTCCAGCAATTCCTAGACGGATTGCGAGTTCCTAGTGCGTGCTGCCATCTTCAGTTATATCTGCTATAACACCTAAGTATCTGAAGCTGTCAACCTTTTCGATCCTCTGCCCATTGTTGTAAAGGGGATAGTCAGGGTCAGGACATGACTTATTGCACATGAACTGCGTCCTTGCACCGTTCCTCTTCATCATCTTAATGGACTTCATTTTATGCTCAAGTCAATACCACCTGACCGAGGTATAACAATGAGCCCTAATCTGAAGCTGTGCGACCTAATTATACTTCTGTGACAGCTCTCTCTGTTTCCATATAGACACAAGTAGCTTTGATTGGCTTGTTCCAAATGACATGTTATGTATGTAACTAGTATGACACAGTTACCAGTACTAACTGTGGTTTAGTCACTACACATTACCCATAATTGACTAAGGTAATATTAGCAATATTTAACGCTAGGGTAAGCTGATTGGATTGGTAAAGGTGTTATAATTATTAGCGTCATACAATTATTTCAGAGATAAATTAGGAAAGCTATGAACAGAAATTGCTTAGTAATATAAAATTAAGTAGATAAAATATTTTGGTTTGATAGTGAAACATTATCATTTAAAAATGTCCTTACGGTTTGTACCTCAGTTATATTTTATATAATTTTTATCGTGACTACATATATTATTATATTTGTGTATGTATCTATATATATACATGTTTTTTTAATTTTTTTAAATATGTAATGTTTTAAGTATTTTTTTATTCCGATACATAATTATTACTTATTTTGTAAACCAAGTTAAATAAATAAATAATTATGCTTCTAAAATTTTGGGTGTGTTCAAATACTTGTACACAAATCTGGATTTATCCCAAGACGGGAGTAGGCATATATTTCATTTTATCTACAGAGATGAGGTAGAGTTTTTTCAAATTCAGGAGTCATCTGCAAGCGATTACTAGTAATTAATTTAACTCGGTTAGAGTCTTAATTACAAAAATGAAGTAATTTGCTAATGAATAGGTACTTAACTCCAATATCAATGCATAGATGGAGCTAGTTACGCGCTGATGAATGGTTTTTGATTCGTAACATATATATACAAAATCAAAACACTTTTTATTTAACAAAATATTTCTAATGTAATTAAGTGATTTTGTAAAAAATAGCAAAAAATTTCTGCTAATTATTATTCTTAGCACATTTAATATGAGCTCAGTGCGCACTATTGAATATAAAGATAATGAAGGTAATCTTCAGTTTACAATTTAATATTTACTCGTATAAAATTGTGTTCATCGTTTTAAAGGTGCGTTTTCACTCGGATATACCCGGAAATATGCTAAGGCGTAATTGCTAAGGCGCTAGATTAATTCCTTGTGATATCACAAAGAATACAAAAAAATAAACTGTAATGTAATCTACCGTCTTTATCCTAGATATTTAGACTTCTACTGCAACAGGATTTTCATTTTAAATATATACTCGTATATATGTTTCATCAGTTATTTACAAAAAAGGTGTAGTTTTCTCTCAAAAGCCATGCCCTCGCGTAAAAATATCATGATATAAAGAACCTGTTGCTGTTAAAAAGAAATTTGTTCTGTTTATAATATATAAGTGATTTTTTTCAAGCCTGGGTGTTTGTGATGTTGTAGGGACTCTTGACTTTTTGAGGTGGTTAAATAAGTAGGTACTTTAAATTAGTTCCAATCCCATTTATAATGATAAATTATGGACAAGATAATTTAAATTAATTTTGAGAAACTATACAAAAATGTTTTCAATCCTGGCGTATTTTAGTAAATATTATGATAAAATTGACAACAGGAAAAACAAAATTTTAAATTTCATAATATTAATGAACCAAAAAGTTTTATATTCAGTCCAAATAAATAGAAGAAGTGAAAACACATTCTTAGTCAAACCAGATTTTTCAACTAGAGCAGCGGCATACAGTCTGCGAGCTTATCTCTTACACTCAAATATTTACTTAGATATCTAGACTTGATAAAGCGTTTTCTTCTAACGATCCTCATTATTCATAATTTACTACATCCTATACAATAATTTTGTTCAATAAATATTAGTTCATTGGAACTAGATATCGTGGCCATTCTGAGAGCCGTCTACAGTGGGCAGGACATGTTCAAAGAATGCCTCCTCAAAGGTATCTACAAATGGCATTGTGTCAGCTTCCTCAGGGAACAAGAAGAGGAGGACCAAGAAAAAGATATGGTGACAATATCCGGAAAGACGCAGCCAAAATAGGAGTCGTGGACTGGACAGCTGCCTGCCTGAATGATGAAAATAAAATATTCGGATAAAATTTATTTTCAAAAATATGCATTCATGCCAATACTCTCTGAGTATAAACACAGACCGGTGCATGTTTACAATACTCGTTTTACTAGTGCTGAAGGATTAGTTCTCCCTAAATATAATAACAAGTATGGTAAGAGAACACTTCAGTACAGTATACCAAAAATCTGTAACATGCTACCAAGAAGTATTAAACAAATAATTAATTTTTCTAGCTTAAAAGAGAGACGCGTGCTGAGAACTTGGTTGCTAGAGCGCGAATTATTATATTGAGTTTTAGAATTGTATTTTTATTTATATGTATTTTAATTTTTTTTGTGCG
>JAGVSP010004847.1:0-30018 GCA_022494985.1 Micrasema minimum
CTCCAGTGGATTATCCACCCTGTTAAATCTCATTTGTTTGGTACGATTACTCCACGTCCCCTGACAGTATAATGCTATCAAGTACCTAGTGCTTGTTTGTACCGTGTCGCGCCCTCATCCGTCATCTCACATATTCATCTCCTAATTGGATTGCCGCGATCCTCCCCGTCCTTCTCGACACTGTAAATTATTATCACAGTGAAAACAATTTCACGCGTGTTGATATTTCAATACCAAATTTGAATAATTTAGTGGTTTTCAATTTCTATAACAAGTACGATAATAGAAACTCATTTGAGCTATGCTTTGATTCAAATCTTTAGTTATTCCTTTCTAATCGCGCTGGTTTTTTTCTGTTGAATATTTCTAAAATCTACCCACTCCGCCAACGTTTATCCAAGTTAGGCTAGACTTACCGGATAGGAGCGTATTTTCACGTAAAAATAATCTAAACATTCTAATCTTTCTTACATTTCGCAATGTGAAAACGTTCAGTTGCAATCCAATGTACCGATGCAGTGCCCTATTCACCATCGGGTGTGGATAAGGGAAAGTAGTATTATTATTATGGATAAATTTATACAGCGCCGTTTTCGTATAAATATACCTCAAGCGGGCGCTTCAAATATTTAATTTAACGGCTCGGGAAATTTAAAGTGAGTGAAAACTCAATTTTTGAGTAGAAAATACCATTATCAAAATTAATCAAAAGATTTTGAGAACATCGTAGTAGCTATCCAATTTTTGTTCACTTGGAATCCTAAGCTGCAATTTTTATTGGTCAAGTTTTGAAAATTCTAGTTTTATGAACCAAAAATCACTCAAGTTGAATACTTATTTCTGTTTTATTTAATACTAATCGTGTAAAATGTGTTTTATTGCATTTTCTTGCTTGGGATCGCGGCGTGACGTCCATTTAAACTGGTTTCATTCACATTTTCACGTAGGAGGTCAAGTATGAAACCATCCGGCTCGAAGGACCAGCGAATGTTCCCGTGACCATAAGAGCGCTATCGACCAGTCACTCGGCTTGTTAAGTGTGCACTTCGTGTGCACTGCACATGTGCATCGAGTGCGGGCTTTATTTATTCTCTTGTGCAATAATATTTGATATCCTATCGATAGGTAGTTAGCACTACTTAACACTGTGGTGACTCAGCTAGCAACTGGCGGCTCTGTAGTTCAACGAGCGCTTAACGGAATACTAACGGATTTTATTAATAAAGTTATACATGCACACAAACATGACATGTAGTTTAATCAAGTGCGGAACACCAAACATTTTCTAAACTACCCACCCGATAATCATAAAGCCTCTCTTTCTATGCAGTACGACTAAATATGACAGAAAGGAGATAAATGATTTCTCCGAAAACCGTCGTTCAAAGTTTAAATGTCACATATTTAAAAATTGTTTGACAGCGCCGCGCGTTATGCCGTATACAAATTTTTTATTAGGATTCCGTTATTTTGCCGTCTGAACGATATTCAAACATTTTTTGATTGCCAGGATTCTGTGTTGTTATGAATTATTTTCCTTTGATACATGCAAGCGTCATCTATCTCAGTTTATTTTACCTCCATAATGTAATATGATGATTCTTTTTTTATGTCAAAGTTCTGCGTCGTTTTATAATGTATATTTATATATCATTGCTGATGTGTGGAGACATTTTAAATCTCTTTTCTTTGATGCTCGGAAGATTTATCTTCCACGTGCAAAATCTTTTATGCGAGAGATCATAATATAATCATTTATAAAATTTTAAAATTGTCTCCGGAAATAATTTCTTTGATTGAAATTTGGGGAATAATTGTTTACTCGCTGTTTTCGATTTCGCTATAATGTCATAACTAACATTTCATTCATATTACAAGATGAACATTTTTCTTACTCCGATGGGACAACCGACCACCTAAAACACCCATGAACTTACTATAAACCAATAATATATGAAGGTGGAAGGGGTATCAAGAGCCCTAAATTAGTTATTTCATTATACTTACCACTTATTATCAAATTCCACCGTCTGACGACTCCAGCACTTAGGCCAGTACACAAAACGTGTGACGTAGATGTCAAGTGATGACGTAGATGCCTATTGATGACGTAGTGGGTAACTAAACACCCCAGACACGGTAGTATTTTTCAAGTATGGAATGTCACTTGTCTGAAATTCTTGTTCGAAGGGTATTGGCAAAGAATGTAGAACAAAGAGAAGCGGCACTAGGACACTGCCCATACAAAAACTTGGTGCCGTAAACAATTGGGTTGTTCCCGATAGCATGAATATCCTTGAAAACGTTATAAATATTCAAAGTATATTCTTACAATTCCAACGATATAAAACACAATTATCAAAAATGTTGTTTTCATTTATAAATTTAGGTTTTAAAAACACGAAATTACGAGTGACTTTTAACGCCCGTTATTGGCTAATGACGTCATACCCGTCCATTATAAAAGGCGGGAAATTCATTACGAAGTCAGCGTCCATATTGATGTGACGTCACACCGCATGCGCGCCAAATGGAGGATTTTGCGAGCGGTTTGAAAAAGCGCTACTTAAAGCGCTATTTCAAGCGCTAGAAAATTCACAACACATCGTAAAAATTAAAAAAAAATTCTTTTGATATTGTAATTTTTCAATCAATTTTTTGAAATAAAAAATAGAAAATCTGAAAGAACCCAATTCTATGTTCCCATGGCAACCGTTGCAGCGTTGCTAGGTTACTATAAAAACGTAGTGTTTTGTCAAACTGTCATTTTCAGACTGAAATGTTCATACAATAAAGGAATATTTTATTCTCATACAATTTTATTTGACAGCTATAGTTTAATTTTTATTTTTTTATATTTATTTACACCCACCCCCATTCCGACTTTTTTCACTTTAAGTTTATGCGGTGGCTCAGTATCGCACTATTGAGTGCTTTTTTTCCACCAATAATATTTTTTTAATGCAAAATATTAAGATCGTTGGGTATTAGTTAGTGGAGAGAAGCAGCCGGGAGACAGACGCGAGTGGAGACGTTTCTCGGACCAGAGACGGATTGTAGCACAGGAGATAGGAGATGTTGCTCGTGATGATGATTTATAACTCGACCCACTCTTCTTCGGTTCTAATTCAAGATGAATGCAGTTACGTTGGCTTAGCTCAGTTTCTGATTATAACATTACACATACCTGTAATTGTCGCTTGTAGTTAGCTAGCCCGAGGCTGCCCGGCTGTCGGCTGTCGGCTGTCGGCTGTCGGCTGTCGGTTGGCCCGGTTACCTGATTGGCCATACAAGGAAATGTGTAATGTGCAATTATCCAGGGCTAGCAAAACTATCGACTCCTGTCTCTTATACTCCCATGTTGACTTTGACTCTTCAATTCAAACTTTTTGTGCTTCTACCTTTATTCGCGTGTCACCTATGGCGTATTTTTCAGTGGCTCTCTACTTTCATATTTAAAAAATAAATCTCCTATTCTGATATTGATTCTTCCATAACGATCATTCTGCGAAAACCTGTAATTGGAGCTTTTTTCAATAAAGAAGAAGTAAACCTATACAGAGTTAATTTTTAGTCAGTTAACAAAAAAAACCCTGAATTCATTATCGTTAATAGAACCCATCCCAATAAAAAAACATGTACTTAATAAAATAAAAAGAAAAGTGCACCCAAATGATTCCACAGAAACAGTAGAAGACTTGGTCACCCTAGGCGGAGCACTCCCCCGTCGCACTTACCCTTATGCGCATGAACTCAGATGACCAGCTGTGAGTAGGGTGTGCGTAATTTGTAAAAATTATTAGGAATAAAAATAATAAATCGTAAAAATAAAAAGTACATGTTTTTTTTATTGAAATGGGTTCTATTAACGATACTGAATTTTGTTTTTTTTTTTTATAACTGACTAAAAATTAACCCTGTATGTTATTGTTCTTTGTTGGTTTTATAAATAAAATAAAATAAAATATGAGAGCTCTAATGCCTCTTTCTTATTTATAACAAATTCCAAATCACGTCTCCAAATCACCAATACGCCCTGCTATCCAGTTTTACAGTAATTCGTCTTGTTTACTTCACTTTCGTTTGTTCCAATACGCTTTTTGCACATTTCAAAGTGCGGTGTGAAGACTAGGAACACAACACAAGTGAACCGATCGCTTGCGAGACGCCCCGAGACGCCACGAGACGCGGAGACCTGAGAATTGGGAAGATTGAATACTAATGAAAGGGATAGTAGTGCACGTAATTACTTCCACTGTGCTATTCAGTTTGGAACCAAATTTACGAAAATCAGGTTATCGAGGTTTGCATGCGGTGGCCTCTATTTTATTGATTAAATTTTCTTGTTTAGACTTATTCACTTTATTTATCGTTCCGCATACGCTTTTATGTAACGCAATAATCGACGGTGTGAATAAGTTTTCACTGGGAACACAACACAAGTGATTTTGTTTCGTTCTTCGTGATTTTTTTGCGAGACATTTCGTTTCGCCTTGAAAGGGCCCAAACGAGACGCACTTGCACGTCACTAACTTGATCCAAAAAATCAGGAGTACCTGAACCAATTGGGAAGATTGAATAGTAAATGAAAGGGATAGTAGTGCACGTAATTATCACTTGCGCACTGTGCACTGTATTGTCATTCAAGTTTAAATTAACACGCCGTGTTTCTTTATCTTAAAAAAAGAACCAAATACTTTCACGTTGGCGAAAATCACTGTGTTATCGAGGTTTAGCAAATGCTTTTTAGGTGGCCTCTGTTTTATTGATAAATAATTATTATTTTGGTTTCTATGTCATAGCACAAATCCCCGAAACAATGACAAACTCGCGTTATTACCATTGTATGCTCGTTATTTGCATCGTTGGCGTCTGTTGCTCCCTATGTGGAGCATAATAATATCGACGGTGGAAAGCAGAATAATTTATTTATTTATCGTCCCTAATGCGCACATTATGTGGACTTAGTATAATTTCGATTTGGAAACTATAAGTTTATCATTTTCCCTTGCGCACATTATAGTCCCAGATAGCCCGTAATTTTCCTTTCATAAGAGCTCAAATTAATGTTTCTTTATCTTAAAAAAAGTAAATATACGATCTTTAAATACTCAAATCAAGGAGAACTGTACAATACAGGGTTTTTTTAATAACGATCTATTAAATACGAGAATTTCATTTGAACTGTTACAAACATTTTTTTTTTAAATAACTTCATTTACATAAATTTTTTTCCTTTCAATTTAAATTTTTTATTTCCAAGTTTCACTTTTTTCAAATCACTTGAACATTTGTTTACAGTTTACACTATTTCTTCCAAGAGTCCAAGTCGAAAAAAGCTTTCTATTTAGGACTTAATTATTTTCTACCTGCTGATATGATCTAAAATCTCTAATACGTAGTTGAGTATAAAATAATAGGTTTTTTGGTTTCTATGTCAAAGCACAAATCCCCGAAACAATCCGACAAAGCCTCGCGTGTATTACCATTGTGTGCTGTGTGCTGTGTGCATTGTGTTCCGCGGAAACTGTCATTAGGATTACCACCGCGTGTCACCAGTTCGTCACGCCTGCTTGCTGCTTGCTGCTTGATAGTAGTCCGCCTATAGTCCGCAGTCCGCGGTCCGCGGTCCATGTACGTATTATTCCATCTGCAGCCTCATCCACTGCTAATTCATTCTATTGTCATGTAGATTGTACATCATAATGGCGTCGAGAAGCGAAATAAAACAAGTGGAATACTCTAAACAAATGTTACTGTTTATTAATCCAACTAACTAACTAACCATCCCGCCATTTCTCCGTAGGGATAGACAGAGAGGTTAGAACGCCATACCACTCTGTCCTGACATACTTCCTTTGCTTCCTCTACATTCATACATCTTCTCATGCACATACGCGATTATTCCGACTTTTCACACGTCCACTTTTCAAGTACTCGTCGTACTTGGTCATGCCATGTCTTTCTCGGCCTTCCTCGGCTTCTTCATCCAGGTACACTTGCATTTAAACATATTTCGGCCGTTCTTTCATCACTCATTCGCTCCACATGACCAAACCATCGTAAAAGCCCTTTCTTGATTTTGTCGATAATGCTTATCGCAGCCCTTATGCACTCTGCTCTAATTTCGACATTTGTACACCTTGTATTTATCTGTTGTTTTTTATACCAACTGACTGAGTAACACTCCGAAAATAAGGGCGAAGGTAGCGGCGACTAGGCTGGACGTAACTAACGACTAAAAAGTGCGTAGAATTACTAATATCCCTATCACTGTAGATTTGGGCCAGCTCCTTGAGCAGGTTGGGGTGAATGTGTTTATGACAATTATAGCCGAAACAGCAGCAATGAAAGCGTTAGTTTGTTCGCGTATTATAACCTCTTTTCGATGTTTTTCCAGTTAAAACTGAATGTATTAAATTTGGCGGAGTTGTGCTGGTCTGAAAAAAGACGCAATAGTCTTCAAAACATCAAAACCGAAATTTTAAGTTGGCACATGTATTAAATTTGTCACCAACCTGTCAGTGGCCTGACAAAGAACAAAAAACCGCATTCAAAGCGCAATGTCTCCGTAATCGTAGCACGTGAATTTCCCTATTGTTTAATTTATTTTTACGGCTTGACCGTGACGTAGGCGGGCGCGACCGGCTCTGGCCACGGAGGTAGGGGAGTTGCGGGGAATACCGGCCACTGGCCGCACGGTAGCGGTCAAGCGGCACCGATCGAAAGTGAAATTCTACACCGGGTCGTCCAGTTTTTTACGGCCGATCTCGATTGACGGATTTTCGATCGCGGTTTGATCGGAATAATATCGCGAGATCAACACGCCCGCCCGCGGCCCGCGCCCGCCGCGTCCTGCACCGGTGGCTTTAGCTAATGCTCGAGTTACACGACATTCTATTTTCATTCGGTAATAAAATAATTACATAAAAACGTCATGGCTAGTGATTGTATCTACCCTATGTTTCCACCTGTGCATGAACAAAAGTGATTTTATGGTAACTACCTAGCAAACATACTCGATGTTTCTCAGATAAAACGCTTTAATTACTATCCTATCTTGATACAGTATTATTATTTATCTTATCCGCACCTAATAGTGCATAAAATACTGCATTCGTACACCAAGTGCAGCGTATGTTGATATATATATTTAGAAAATGTTTCCTTCATATCGAAAATCTAAGATATGCCATTCAATTTCAAAGTGAAACTATACATAATTTAATACGTTAATTTAAAATAAGCGTTATAATATGTAGAATACAAAAATTATAATGATCGACGAAATGTTTTTTTCCAACTAACTAACTAACTAACCATCACGCCATTTCCCCGAAGGGGTAGGCAGAGAGGATAAAACTCCACACCACTCTGTCCTGGCACACTTCTCTTGCTTCCTCCACATTCATACATCTTCTCATACACGCACGTCGATTATTCCGACTTCTTACATGCCCACTTTCAAGGACTTGTTTTACTTGATCATGCCATGTCTTTCTCGGCCTTCCTCGACTTCTACATCCAGGCACAGTCGCATCATATATTTTTTTAGCCGTTCTTTCATCATCTATTCACTCTACATGACCGAACCATCGTTTTTTTCTCTCTCCATATTTTGATAATTAAAAAAAAAAAACATTTTAACGAACCATTGCGTTGTTTTCTGCTCGTCAAATATTATTTTTCTATAAAAGTCGCACTTAATTCATCTCGAGTGATAGTTCTACACGCAATAATTATCCAACATCTTATATCATAACAGAGTTGAGTCATTCGACCGAAATTGCCAAATATCATTTGATAAAACCGGTCTCCATCATCCGAAACCTGTCGCTGGCCGATTATTATTGTATTTAAACTTATTGTCATTGCCATATCTGGAAGTATGGGAGAGTGGGTGGTAGCGGAGTGGTCGACATAAAACTAACTTGTAGTGTAACTTAACGAATTATTTTTGCGAATAAGCAACTGTATTTATAGAAAACCGATTAAACCAATAGGAAAATACGGGTATTTTACAAATAATCTTCGTAATTTAGAAGGTGATATTTTAGCAGGGAATCTTTCCTGGATAAGATTCATTTTTTTAACTGTGTTTTGAACATATTTTATAAAAGCTTAGTAATCTTTGAATACATCTGAAGAATATAATCTACACTTTTAACAGCATGCCAGTGCAGTATTCTACGCACAATTAGGTGGGTAGGGGAAAGGAAGGAAGGAAGAATCTAAACTTGTGGCCAAACAAGACTGTTTTAAGCTGTGTTTTCAAAATTAAGCCTCATAAAATACGACGGCAGATTTCATAATTTCGATAAACTAGTATGTTGTGATATCCAACGTAAAATTTCAATCCCTATAATGCATCCTAGTTGGGCATTTTCCCTCCCAAACTTCTCGTCTCTGTTGAGATGTCAAATTGTAATTATTAGCCCGTAATGGGTGAAATCCAGTTTTTGTCTACAAGTATTTGGACACACTCAAAATGTTGTTTATAAAAGTTAGCTGGTAAAAGTTATAAGCATAACAAATTGAAGATTTATCTTCAGGCGTTTCCTAGTAGGTTATATAATTCGGTAAGAATCTCACTTGCAATCATAAAGGTTTCTGCTAAAATGCTTAGCAATTTTCTCAATGGATGACAGAGAGTGTTCACATGTGAAGTGTCGCACCATTTACTATATATATTGGCAGATATGAATATCAAATACTAGGTGAAATGGGGAATGTTGTAATACATCAAGTGGCCACTTAACCCAGCCAATGACAGGTCATAAGCCCTATTCCCTTCCAAACTTCTCGTCTCTGTTGAGATGTCATATTGTAATTATTAGCCCGTAATGGGTGAAATCCAGTTTTTGTCTACAAGTATTTGGACACACTCAAAATGTTGTTTATAAAAATTAGCTGGTAAAAGTTATAAGCATAACAAATTGAAGATTCATCTTCAGGCGTTTCCTAGTAGGTGATATAATTCGGTAAGAATCTCACTTGCAATCATAAAGGTTTCTGCTAAAATGCTTAGCAATTTTCTCAATGGATGACAGAGAGTGTTCACATGTGAAGTGTCGCACCATTTTACTATATATTGGCAGATATGGATATCAAATACTAGGTGAAATGGGGAATGTTGTAATACATCAAGTGGCCACTTAACCCAGCCAATGACAGGTCATAAGCCCTATTCCCTTCCAAACTTCTCGTCTCTGTTGAGATGTCGAATTGTAATTATTAGCCCGTAATGGGTGAAATCCAGTTTTTGTCTACAAGTATTTGGACACACTCAAAATGTTGGGCATTTTATTATTGAAGTTAGTTTGGTTTTTAATACGGTAATAGGCTACTGTACTTTGATAATCCTACTCGTTATGTAATCCAGATTATCATAATATCATAGACTTTTTCACTTTCGAAATTACTAACGAGTTGACCACGATCGCCATGATTTAAGAATCAATTAATTAATTAATTTTATCATTATTATTGCACAAATAGATATAAAAAAATGTAAATTGCACTTCCCACAGCAGATTATAAAGTGAATCAACTCTGTATATTTGCAACACTTAAGTGGTTTTGTTTTAAAGTCATGTGTCTCTATTTTGAGTCATTCTGTAGAAAGCTTTTATTGGACTATTTAAGTCAATCGTACATGATAAAACAATATCATAATATTGATTGAGTTGGCATTTATTTTATTTTTTTTTGGATCTTTTAGAAGGGGAAACAGCTGTCGTTAAGTAAATAAAAAACATCTTCAGGGTGAAGATGGCGCCTGCAACGGTGGCCGAAACTTCAGACGAGAAGGAGAAGAAACGAAAAGCATAACACGGATAATCCCAAAAAACAAAGCAAATAGAATCAATAACGACCGTGAAAATCTACGCACATATTTATGAAAAAATCGTTTTCGCACTTTTGTTTAATTATACGTATTTATTAGAAACCAAGAAAAAAAAACAAATAAATAAATTACTTGAAAAAATTGCAGTGACCGGCATTAGACGGTGGCCGCTATTCCCCCTACCTCCCCACCTCCCCGCTTTCCCATAGCGTTGTTTTGCAACCAACTAATGGAGTTGGCAAATTTTGCATGTCATTAGGTATTCACACTTCACACTGCCTTCGTAATAATAATTTCTCCACTAAAGATTTACCTAATGCCTAATGGTTTCGCTCCGTTAGCCAAACTGTGCTTATAAATCCAGATATTGACCATTTAGTAGGTATTTATATTTTACATAACCAGTTCTGCGTAAAAGTAACTACGTTTCCATTCCTTGAAACTGTTGATTTGCGATACCGTTTTGATAAATTATTAATGCGGCGTACAGACCATGGGACTAGGGTTCGAATACGGACTTTCCACGATTTTATTTATTTATTTTAATTTATTTAGTAAAAAGTGTAAAAAAAATTCTTAACATTTTTTTCGGAATACAGTTGAAGGGATTCAGATTTTACGGATTACTAATTCCAATATTATGCGCCTTTGGGCGCGTTTTTATCTTCGAACAAGAATTTCAGAGAATTGACATTCCATACTTGAAAAATTCTACCGTGTCTGAGGTGTCTAGTTACCCACTACGTCATCAATAGGCATCTACGTCATCACTAGACATCTACGTCACAAGTTTTGTGTATTGGCCAAGTGCGGAGTCTTTAGACGGTGGAATTCTATAAAAAGTGTTGTTGTGAAATTAATTTTTTAGGAAGCGTATATTTTTAGAAAATTTGTAAGGAAACGCCCCTTCTAGTGAATTCTTGTTCGAAGGTTTTTATGCTTTCGAAAACGATCTCCAACTTGAAGAGGATTCGGATTTTCTTGTTTCTTGTTAATTTATTTGTAAAATCAAAATAAAAGCGTGTATTTTTAAAGAGCGAGTTAGTACCACCAACGTGAAATGCTATTATGATAATAATCATGTAATATGATAAGCTTGTATTATGATTGTCAAGTAGTAGATTCGGTATTACCCACTTGGACCACAAATATAATAATATTACAGCTCGGAACATAATATACGCGTTTGCATTAATTCATACTAAGCGTGAAAGTGTCATTATACAAGACAGCAGCCACCGGAACCAGCTACCGGCTCCCGTCACTCTGTTCTCTGTTCCTGTCCTACCGGAAATGGAGGCGCGTGATCCTGCCAACTGCCAACTGTCCGGCCTAGCTTCTCTCCAGTGGTCAGAGGTTCCGTTTCCTACTGGGTCCGACGTAAAATAAACATTTCTCCAAGTTTAATACCTCTTTTGGGTCAATCAATGTCGACAGGCCTTGATTTTACTTTGTTTTAAAAAAAATGAATCATAGTACAAAAAATGAATCATTACCATAGTAAGATCTTTGAATATCAATTCCAAAACGTAACAGTTATGTTACTAAGAAAGGTTTTCGAAAAAAACAAACATCTCTTTCCTGTCATATGTATTTCATCGTATTGCATGGAAAGAGAAGGTTTTATGATTATCGTGTCTTGAAATCGATAGTGTCAAATAAGAACTTATCGAAAGAAGCAAAATTGGCAGTACACAACGGAGTTCTGGTACCAACCCTTATGTATGGTAGTGAAGCGTGTTGTTGGAAAAAAAAGGATGAAAGAAGACTGAATGCTGTTGAAATGCGATCTATGTGTATGTGTATGATAGGTGTACAAATGTCGAAATAGAGCAGAGTGCAAGGCTGAGATAAGCATTATCGACAAAATTAAGAAAGGGCTTTTACGATGGTTTGGTCATGTGGAGCGAATGAGTGATGAAAGAACGGCTAAAAGAAGTTTAAATGCAAGTGCGCCTGGATGTAGAAGCCGAGGAAGGCCGAGAAAGACATAGCATGACCAAGTACGACGAGTTCTTGAAAGTGGACATGTGAAAAGTCGGAATAACCGGCGTATGTGCATGAGAAGATGTATGAATGTAGAGGAAGCAAAGGAAGTCTGTCAGGACAGAGTGGTATGGCGTTCTATCCTCTCTGCCTACCCCTACGGGGAAATGGCGTGATGGTTAGTTAGTTAGTTAGTTAGATTTGGTAAAATTTTAGTATTCTCCACTTGGTTGCGCTTATTAGAGTCGAAAGGGTACCTCTACACTCTTCATGCACGCGGAGAGCGCACGAATGTTGACGAAAACGGGAGTAAAGAGACATTTACGGGATATCCACATCCAGGCTTCCATACATTCGTTCGAATCTCGGCGAGAAAGTAGTGGTAGGTACTAGTACCCTGTAGAGTTTTTTTCCTTTAGATAGTCACAATTCACAATGCCTATATACTATATTATATCTGTTCTGAAGTTACAATGGCGGGCTGTGTAGCGTTATTTATTGTGCAAAACTTTTAATAGAACATCTTGTGAAGGTTTCCAAGGTGGTAGGCGAAGACATCTGCCGAGTCGCGTGCGCTATTTGCACTGTCGATTTCAGGGGTGGCGAATCAACAATCGTAGCCATTTATATTATATTCATTCCGTTTTTGATAATTTTATTTTCGGTGTTATGTACAATTTTATTTTAACATTACAAAAATCTATTAACTATCGCTTAACGTAGCCAATTTACCCATGTTTTAGATAATAAAAAAAATCTTTAAAGGAATTTTTTTATTGTATTTATTACTTGACGTACTTGGTCATGCCGTTTCTTTCTCGGCCTTCCGCGGCTTCTACATCCAGGCACACTTGCATTTAAACTTCTTTAAGCCGTTTTTTCATCACTCATTCGCTCCACATGACCAAACCATCGTAAAAGCCCTTTCTTAATGTTGTCGATAATGCTTATCTCAGCCTTGCACTCTGCTCTAATTTGGACAATTGTACACCTATCATACATAGTCTTACCACACATAGATCGCATTTCAACAGCATTCAGTCTACTTTCATCCTTCTTTTTCCAACACCACGCTTCACTACCATACATAAGGGTTGGTACCAGAACTCCGTTGTGTACCTACTGCCAATTTTGCTTCTTCGATAAGTTCTTATTTGCCAACTGTTATAATATGATTGTCATAAAAAGTTGTACATTTTTTATTGATGTCTGGTGCAAAGATGCGTAATTACATTTTAATTAAAATAAAAATAGTAGACGCGTGTGAATTTTTTAAAAACGACACATTTATCATTCTACATCGATTTCTATGAATCCAACTTTTTTTGTACGTATCGTGTTCGTGATCTCGGCTTCATTAATTAATTTTTTTGAAATGTCAAGGTGAGGTATTTAATTAGGGGCCCTCCTCTACCATTGTTTATTTAGTGGTTTTATTATATAATATTACCAAACTTTGCAATAAATCGTGACGGGGAAGAGATTCCATCGGCTTGTAAAGCGGAACACAGAGGAATGGGTTTTTTTTTTACAATTCTCTAAATATGTTTGAATTTTTTATGTTTTATGTGATGGCCGCGAGATTCAAAGCCAACCGCATTTAAAACATAATAATATTAATTGATTAATGATTTATCGAGTTACAACTTTTCTTTGGCAGCGGTGGCATTTGGTTCTGGGAATTATTTCAATGTTCGAAATAAAATATAATAACAACGAATTTTAAGGATTTAATCAGATGCTGGTATATACTACTACTACTACTTTCCCTTATCCACACCCACTGGTGCGTTGGGCACTGGTCTGGAACATCAAGTGCAGCGAATGAAGGCAAGAACATGTCTTACGTTTCAGAGCCAGTCCAAGTTATCACGTATGAAAATATTTTAATGTGAAAAACACATTTAAATGAATAATGCATTTTTTACCCTGTCGGAATACATCACGAGGCGGATGGACTTGTCTACAATCATCATTTGAGAGTTGTTGGTACAACTCAGTAGGGTTAGACTTTCGTCTAAGGTAAAAGCCACAATTTTTTTCTTTAAAATGTTTATTTTTCTTACCTTTAAGGGGGATCATGATTACAATTAAAAAGTATGACTAAATTATACTAAAAATTATATTCTATTATAGATTGTAAGTATGCCAGGATGGAGTGGTGTGGCGTTCTATCCTCTCTAGTGGTCAACTAGAACCTCAGACACGGACAGAACCCAAAAAAAAAGTATCGAATGTCACTTCTCTGAAATTCTTGTTCGAAGGTTAGTCCATTTTGAATTTAAAGAGGAACAACATTTTGAGTGTGTCCAAATACTTGTAGACAAAAACTGGATTTTACCCATTATGGGCTAATAATTGCCACTTAACCCAGTCAATGACAGGCATAAGCCCTGTAAACGCCTTGATATCCGTATTCCCTTCCAAACTTCTCGTCTCTGTTGAGATGTCAAATTGTAAATTAATTTTTTTCAACTTTGGCCTTCCCAATTTTCACCGTAAATTCCTACCTATGAAATATGAATGAAAATGCACGACTGTGACATGCCGCGACCCGCGACCGCCACTCGTTATACCCCTGCCCCTTCGTGCTGTATGTTGTGTTATCTCGTCCTCCTGTGCTCCCGGCAGCCGGCTGTGGTAGGTACCAGGTACCAGGTACCAGGTACCAGGTACAAGATACTGCACTACACCTGGCTGTGGCCTGCAGCCAGCAGTCCGGCAGGTGCCGCACAATACTTTTATCAGTACAGGACAGTTTCCTAAGTATTGTACTGTTTCTTTGGTTCGGTCAAAAATCGTCTTATTTAGTACCAGTCCGGTTTGAAGTGTGATCTTTTCGTATTTGGTGATATACTACGTATTTTCCAGCTGTCCTAGTCGGTAAAAATGTTATATCTACTTTTCCTTTTTATATTTAATATTGGTTCATTGCATAAAATTATCTGTGAATGCAACTTTCCCTTATCCGCACCTAATAGGGCACTGCACTGCATCGGTACACCAAGTGCATTGTAAAAAAACTAACTAACCATCACGTAGGGGTAGGCAGAGAGGATAGAACGCCACACCATTCTGTCCTGGCACACTTCTCTTGCTTCCTCCACATTCATACATCTTCTTATGCACGCACGTCGATTATTCCGACTTCTTACATGCCCCCACTTTCAAGCACTTTAAGCGCATTGTATCTTGATCATTTTATTACATGAAGGCAAGGTGATCAGTCACACGCTTCAGTACTAGTCCAATATTGATACGAAAATCGCGTGTAAATAAAAATTTCGTGTTGACCCCTTGCGGGAATCGAACCCGCGACCTCGTGCATGGAAGCCAAATGCGCTGCCACTATGCTACGAGGCGGACAAACGAAATAGAATCAAAGGTTTTGTATGAAATGCGATCGGCGAATTTGCCGAAGGGAGTAGTAGTGCTAGTATTTGACCATCCTTTCCTCAATTTCCTGATCTCTACACCAGCTGAATCCACAGCGCTCACCGCCTCGGGAGTTGCGTGTTGTCATTAGGTACCTTTAACACCCCCTACCTACAGCACAGTGGCACCAAGTACCAAGTTATCTGTCGCAAGTTCAAGGGCGCAGCCGCGTGCCGCGTGCCGCGCGCAAGCTGCAAGATGTTGCCGTCGCACGGACGTCGAAATTGGAAATGTATGGGGAAGAAAATATATTTCCAATGATTTTTTAATTTGGTTAAAAATATGTATATTTATAAGAAAAAAACTGTCTAAAAACTCATAAATCAAAACAAAAAAAAACATGAAACTAGCGTCGAGTAATGACTGGCAAGGGATTTTGTAAACAGTGGCAATTACATGCGCATTGTTTCCATTGGTCATCCAAATTTCAATTTATTTGCTTACATTTCTCCGAAGTGACGAGTCGTTTTTTTTGATTCCATGTGTGTAAAAAGCTGAAATTTTCCAATTGAATAAAGTTATTGAAGGTATGTCATCTATTTTCTTATATTTTTTATATTTTTTTTTTTACAATTTTATCACTTAAAGTAGAGTAGTTAAATATTATATGTATAAAATTAATGAATTTTTGACCTTTTTCCGCGATAAATTGAGACTTAAAAAGAAAAGAAGCGCAAAGAAGCGCGATAAAATTGTTATATATGTATTCTTTGTACTATCTACTATAAAGTAAAATTTACATACGCTACATGTTTCCGAAAACTTTGACCTAGCAGAGTATTCAAAAAATATTATTTAAATGGAAAGAAAGCAAACATTTTTTTCCGGTATTTACTAAGAAAAATTTAAGCTGACTTGATAAAACAATTGAGATGTCGGCAAGTATTTGGAAATTTCGTCGGCAATACCTTCAACCCCTCGTGGATCTGGACGCGGACGTCCTAAAAAAATGTTTGATGCTAGCTGTTCGAAAATGAAACGAAAAAAAAGTAGCGGATTTTTTAAAAAATTTGAACAGCACAAGAACTGTTTTTTTTTAATAACCCAGAGAAAATCATCAGAAATGACGGGAATAGATATCAACTGAATAAAACTTTTTTGGTGTTTTATTGTCTCAACAATCCACTTGTCAAGTGGACATCTTATAAACACTGATGCGTGTTTGATAAATACGCGCACGAGACAGCAAATTTTTTACGTGGAAAATAATGGTTGATATTATACGCCAACATTCTGTGCACAGAATATGAATACATGGTGCAGCGGTCATCGAGAGGATGATAAATACCCATTACCCATTGGGCAATCATCAGAGGACGTACAAGAAATACGCAGAAAGTTTGGAAGACATTTAGGGAATTCCACACAAGAAAGACCTCGAGAATAAACACCAATACGGACCTAATAAATAGATTATTGGTTTCGTCTGATCCCGTAATTTCAAGTTTTGGAACAAATATCCGCCTAGTAAAAGTGGTCCTCTAGATAAAAGAGGTTTTAAATTTTGAAAGCCTACCACAAACAATACCAGATATTGTGTATGAGGACAGTTTTTATAAGAGGCCATTTCATGAAAATCATTTGTTTGTAAAATGTATATTTTTCCCATACAATTTTTTTTCTTATAATAAATAGCCCCCTTTTTTAACGTTAAAATGTTTTGATTTAGTTTTTTTCCTAAAGAAAGTATTTGAATAAAATAAAAAAGTAAAAAATTGTAATACTTTAAAAATGCTTTTATTTAAAAAAAAAAATGTATTTAGAAATCAAATTAATTTTTTTTTACTTGCAAATTGTCCTTATCCGACGTGGTGTGCGTCGCCTGCATTGGCTCAGCAAGTGCAGTGTATCTTGATCATTTCGGTACTAAGTCAAGATACCCAACTATTACTATACCAGTCCAAGGTATCACTTATAAATAGATAAAAGAAATTACGTTGCCACCTACGGGAATCGAACCCGCGTAAAGCCAAAACTTACACGGTAGCCAAATAACAACCCGCTACCACTATGCTACGAGGCAGACAGTTACTTCGCCTAAATGAGTTTTGGCAACACTACTATTTGTTTCGGAAAAACACATCTTTTAGTTCAGTTGTAGTTTATAGCTCACATGAGCTTTCATGACTCTAAATAATACATTTTTGATTATTTTTTTGATACAAATTTTATGTATTGTACAGAGTACAATTTTATTATCGAATTTTTTTTTAAATAAGGAGATATATAAGTTAATGAGATTTAAAAGATGGTTCATTGAACTAATAAGCAATGAGGAGACGAAGCATCGAAATTGAGATCAGATTTCTTAAAATGTGTCATAGTCTAGGTAGAATGACATTTAAATTTAATCTAAAAATGCAGGCATTGTTTTTACCAATATACTGCGCTACATAATCCAAGTTAGGTGTCTTGCAAGCAGAAGTGGGTAATGTACAATAACACTGTAAGTGGCATAGGTAGATAAAAATGTACAACTCCTCTCTCTATATCTTCCGCCTTTTAGTATTCAAATGGAGGCACTACTTGTTTATTATTACCTCTCGCCGTTACTTGTTCCCGATTTGTCACCGATTCGCTGCATATTGGTACCTGAACCTGTAATATTCAGATATAAATATACTGTGGGCGTCCAATCCGCAATTTCACCAAATGTACGCCATGCGAAAACATCAAAATATAACGAACAGTATATTCAATACTACCAACATCCAATGCAGATCATACGAATTCCACGTGATTGTGTTAGCCAGCTGATTGAAACCGAACCTACCGAAAATAGGTCGACTTTTTATGGATAATAATATGTATTTTTGCTTATTCCTGCAGTACCATCTTATACCTCTCCTACAACAGTGTGAATACAGGGTGTAACAAAACTCGACGTACAAGCGGGAATCCAGTAAATCTACATAATATTTGGAGTCAATTTTGTAGATTTTTTTTTTTTTATTTGACCCTTAGTTTTCGAGAAAATTGAGCACGAAGTTGATTTTTTTTAAAGATTTTTTTTTGCAAATTGTTATCAAATATCATGTATTTAGTCAAATTAATACTACCCATAAAGAAAACAAAATTAAAAGACGCGTTTTAATAAGAATATGAGTAATTTGACTTAATCTGCCATACTTATGAAAACATTTGTGAGAAGAAGAAAAAATATTTTATTTCAATCTCAGATTAAAAAGTCGTATTACACAATCGTCTCCAAATACGATGTAGATTCACCAGTTTTCGGGTACTACGAGTTTTGTTACACCCTGTATAGGTATTATATATTTTTTTATATAGAAAATTATATTATGTTTTTGTCGATAGTGGAAGGCAACTCAGTTCCTCCAAATCTTCCCATTGAAGCACAGGCCCATGGCTGATGGCCATTCCTTCGTTTCCATTGTATTTTACCTAATAGTACATAAGGCACTACGTCTGTACATAATGTGCGGTCCGGATGAGAAAATCCATAATGTGCATACATGTTGATGGTGCTACAAGTTAACTGTCAAATAAATTTCCAATATTTTATAAACATATTGCACCTACGCAGTATGATGCTTTAAAACTAGTGCCTGTTTACTGTTGCATCTGACTGCAGTTGTGGTCCGGTGAACTCGATGCAGTCCGCTGGCTCCAAACAACACCAACGCCTGCATTTACGTAGGCGCTACACTTTACTATGGCACAATACGGTAGATATTACTAACTTGTGTTATACGCACTTACTATGTACTATGAGGCATATGGAATATGGACGTCAGCAGTTTTCTCCACACCGGCTGTAATAATATAATATAACTGAACAGACTTCACGCATCGAATCGAATATGCACTGAAAATACATTGAAAAATTTAGAATAATCTGATACATAAGGCATCTTTAAAGACAGAAAAGAACAAAAGACTAATCTTCATTCCTTTGGTCGTTGAGTACAGAGTTTGATAGGTACTCACAGAAAAAATTTTTAAGGTATTTTTTCTCGTTTATTTTCGTAGGTATTCACGGCCTTGTTTGTTCGGCAACACAAAGCCCACAAACACAGCATAATAACTCAGAAAAACATTATCTGTACAGTATAATTTGCCATCACTGTCTTGACGATGCAAATATTCCCTCGGTGTTGGAATGATTCCGTACAAAGCATCTGCTGTGAGACAGCTACTATCGCAGAAACAGAGAACTAGGTATAAAGCTGAACTGAATAAAACCTAGACCTAGTTGAGTGCTCTAGATGTGTGCGGCGTGGCTGTTGGGTGGCGGCTGGCAGCCTACCGGAACCCGGGAGATCCCGCCCGCTCCCGGCGCGCGGGATCTGGGTTACTTCCGTTGTTTACCCCCCGCCCTGGCCGAGATTGCCGATTGCCGGGTTCGGCGGGCATTGCTGGGATCGGGGATTGGCCGACACACTTATACATTACCCGGCATTAATCAAAATCAGCCCATTCGGCAAATTTCCAAACCGTATCGGGGCACAATTTTCCGCTCTCCCTATCAAAGATTTATTTTTTACAGTTATATATACTTTCACTCATTTTATGAGGTAGCGGGTCGTTTTCCCCGTCGGGTCGATGTGAAATATGGACATGGTTCACGGTGTTTCACAAAAAAAAATTTTATAACATGATACAGGTCTGCGACCAGCAGTTTGACGTAAACTACCGGCAGGTTTTTAGCAGTAAACGACTAGAAGTAGGAAAGCTCGTAAATTTAGCAATCAGGGTTCAATCAACATAATTAACTTGGCGTAATGAGCGTATGCCTAAGAAGATGGATTCACCTCGAAGGTTACGAGATCGATTCCCCGATGAAATAAAAAATGCAAGTGATTTTTCTTAGGTTCGGGTATTATGTGATGGCCCTCTGTCCTAGGCTTTCTGGTTGGTTGAACAGATTAAAAAATAGAAAAGTAGTGATACTTCGTCCGCTATCATTTCTGGTGTGAAAACAAATCAAACTGAAAGAAAATCTATACCTACATAGGTATGTAAATTTAATAAAAGTAATATTGAAATTTTTGACAAGCAATTTATTCGAAATTATAAAAATAATACAAACAAAAACTGGGTCATAAGACGATGGACTCGATCAAAATTCAAGCTGAATCGTCAATTCGTTTGTCCCTGTTTTTTGCTATTATTTTAACGAAAAAGCCATCAAATGAATTCTGTACATGTACGGAATGAATAAATCACGTTGTTTTTCATTATTTTTCATAATAAACCTTCATTGCGTGACAGCCAGGCTGCTCGCTGCTCAGTACTCAGTACTCAGTACTCCGGAACATCTCACGTTAGGTTTGTACTTTAATCTCTCTCTAGTGTGTTATACTTTTCAGATTCAGTTATTGTGATAATCGGTTATATCCAATATATATATATTTTTAATATTCGATAAAGAAATCGGTTACTGGTGGATAGCTTATTACTACTACTACTACTTTCCCTTATCCGCACCCAATTTGTGCATAGGGCACTGCGTTGGTACACCAAGTGCAGTGTATCTTGATCATTTTATTACATGAAGGCAAGATGATCGGTTTACGCTTCAGTACCAGTCCAAGGTATCACACATGAAATATTAATAAGAAAATCTCTCATTGTAATAAATTTTTCATGTTGACCCCCTACGGGAATCGAACCCGCGACCTCAGGCACGGTAGCCAAATGCGCTACCACACTACGCTACGAGACGGAAAAAAATACTAGAGTATACAATAAAAAACAAATAAAAAAATATACGTGAGAACAAGATATTAAGAATATAAACAAAAGAACAGAATTTGATTATATATTTTTTATTGACATTACTTGGTGGAATTCCATTGATTAAATTTTTAATATATAACTAAATGAAGTTAAATAAAAAAATACTTGGTACACTTCCACTTTTATTTATTTTGACCAGTTAGCGCTATTTACCCTGTAACGGGCATCTTCAGACTGGTAACAAGTTTGTACAAGACAAAAGTATATAAAAATAGCAGTTTTACAAAATAAATTTAGATAAAAAGACAATATGAGCAGGAAAGAAGAGACGACGAAATACAAAAACAGGTGTTAAAGTGGCAAAGTAATGTAAACAAAGTAGGTAATGGGGAACTGGGAGGGATAAGTTTTACTATATTGCACAAGGCAAAAACAATTTTATAAAAGAAATCTAGAAAAACCAAAAATGTACATGAGTTAAAGAGAGTCAGTGTGAGATAAAATGAGACAAAATAAATAAAACTATGTTAAAATGGCAGTGTTGTGAGTATCTAAATTTCATGTGTTTAGTATCTAAATTTATTTTGTAAAAACTGCTATTTATACTTTTGTCTTGTACAACTTGTTACCAATCTGAAGATGCCCGTTACAGGGTGAAAGCGCCTAACTGGTCAAAATAAATAAAAGTGGAAGTGTACCAAGTATTTTTTATTTAACTTTAATTAGTTATATATTAAAAATTTAAAAGAACAGAAGAAAAGGAAAACACTAAAAGAGACAATAATAAAATACAAAATAATATATTTTATTTGCCGATTCCTTATACCCTTATTTGTTATAACGGTGATTCTGTTTTATTAAAGTATCCTCTGACCCATATAAACGGTTATTTTTATCCCCTCTGTTATTTCCGTAACCGATTATAAATGATTCGATAACCAATCGGTTACTCACATGACTAACGAAGATGATTATTATTAATCTGTTCCCACGACCTTCGGCCGTTTCTTACCGAAGTGGTTACCCACTCGGTCATGATCTTTGCGCCTCGCGCCTGTTCAAATACTAAAACGGGGACAAACAATACGAAATACGAATTATTATTGTTCGCTTCGTATGGGACATTATTCTGTTTGTAAAGAAACTAATTAACGTGAATGGAGAATCATCACCGATTACCATTACAGGCGACAGTTATCTAGTCACGAACTGATTGTCAAAATTGAAATAAGGTTTTGTGAAAGGTAGCCAAGAGAAGAAGCTTGCCCTTCGTGGGTTCGACGGTCAAACCTGTAGCTCAAGCACAGATAACTATCGACGTAGTTAAAAACGTGCTAATCCCGTGCTAACGCTAACGATTTGAGCGATCACAATGACATATCGTTTAATACAGCGATCGCTGACCCGAACATTGACGATCTGAGCCGAGCCGAGCCGACCCTACGCGCTTTAACACGGCCGTTACGTCAAACGTCAAATCATCGCGCTTGTCGGATTTTTTATTATGTCGACTGCTTTTCTCAATATTTGGCTTGCCGAAAACCGGCTAAATTATAATAAAAGATTGAATGAAGATTTGTGCGAATAAGATATATCTCGGGAAATGGCTCGCGACTAGTATGCGCTCGTTTAATAATCCCAATCGATAACTTTTAACGCGTGTTCCATTGTGATCGCGAAAACGTTAAACATCCATGGGTAAGAAATCGTTATCACGTCGCTTATTACCGAGTCGGTACTGATCTGTGATCGAGCAACTGGGTAACATAATGTATAAGAAGCAAAGTCAGATATCTCAATTGATCGCCTAAAACCCAACTACAACTCAACGGGGTCAGCCTCGACAAAACCGAGCAAGTTCTAGGCAATGAAGCCACTGCGGGGAAGTATATCGAATACTCGAAAACCTGGTTTATTCAAATGAAAAAGAATTTAATGAATTCTGGTAATCAGATTTTTGTCAAATACACTTTTGTTTTCCAATCAAAGCATTGGAAAAAAGCTTTGTAAATTAAGTAAAGCAATGACATCGGGTTACAAAGAAGGGATAAAAATCGCCTAAA
Source organism: Micrasema minimum (assembly GCA_022494985.1). NCBI lineage: Eukaryota > Metazoa > Arthropoda > Insecta > Trichoptera > Brachycentridae > Micrasema > Micrasema minimum. The sequence continues at coordinate 23,035 of JAGVSP010004847.1, forward strand.
ACTGATTATCATTTTTCTTCTGCACCGTGTATTCCTGAACCATGAAGCATTCTTATGCAAATGTAGTTTCAGGCGATTATGAGCCCTAAGTGAAAACATAGGAGAGTTTCTAACTTTGCTCTTAATAGCCTCCGTACTATGAATACTATACTGGGCTGTCTCAATCTGATCGGAAATGAGCTGAGAATACCGTATTATTACATAAATATTATAGCTCACACCGACCGGACCGCCACATTTCTGTCTTAAGAATCCTATTTCCATATCTTTTACACGTCGAGTTATTACATTTAAAAATCAAATTTTCAATTATTATTATGATTTTTATAAGTAAGGGCACTCGTTTGCACGGGTTTATCACGAAAAAAAATAAAATACCTTCATAATCGGTATATTTTATCGATACCAACTGACCAGTCCAGTCCCTCGAAATATCGCTATTGATATTAAATTGTTGATCTCACCGGAAATTGAACCTGTAACCTCCACGTCTTCGCCAATATCTGAAATATTGTTCAACTTTAGATCAACCGAACTCTGCCGAACGCGATCGAACAATGACGAGAACCATTTTAACTTTCATCGTGACTCCACGTCGCTTTTGTACAAATTTCTTGCCGCCCAAATTGTGTGGCAATCTAAATTCATTTCGCCTTTTTCCATTTTTCAATAATTCATGTCAATCCCTGTTTAATTAGTTAAGTTTTCATTGTATTTCCTTTTCATGTAACTTAGGTGTAATAAATGTGCAATTATGTTTCATAGAAACTGTATTCATGTCAATCTTAGGTTTAACTTAGTTAAGTTTTATTGTGTATTTCCATTTCATGTAACTTAGGTGTAAATAATGTGCACTAGAAACTGTAAATACTCTTTCATTCTCTCTGTGCACCCACATAAAGCAATCACCACTAGAGGTAACCAAAGTGTGTGCTAAAATAACGTGTGTGGGTGTGACACTCTTCAAGTTGATCGGAAGACAATTAATGTCCATGTTTCGCTTTCGCCATGATGAGTTGTTTTATCCGTGCATTTTTCCCTTTGGTTAACCTTTGGTCCACACCAGAAATATCCCTGATGTAAATAACATTGACCTTTTAAAGAACACGCTGAGAAAGATAAGTCTAGTGTCATCTTTGTGCATGTTCGATTGCGTGCATTAAGGGCACCACTCACTACGTACAGTAGTTACTCGGCAACTTACTATTATTTACTACCTTGGCCATTACTCCAATCTGCCTCGTGCATCTGTGTAGAGGTGGTGTAGAGTTTTCCGCGTGACTTGACTGCGTGCGCTTATCTGCTGCACTGACGGCCTCCGAGAATCGTGTGTGCCATATGCTGTAGCCTGTAGAGAGATGCATCATCGGAGATTCTCGCTACGGAGAAAAACACAAAGATTAGCCAAGGTGCTGGACTCACGATTCGGAGGTTCCGGGTTCGATTACCGGTGACGCAAAGCCTACAAACACGGTATAAAAACCCAGAAAAGCATCAAAAAAATCTTCGTGCTTTAATCAAATTTGTTGAAATAAATTATATATCATCATCATCATACCATATCCAGCTCCCATATGTGGAGCATGTGGATTCCACAAACTGTCTCCAGACCAAGCGATCGGCCGCAGCTCCGTGCCAAGTCCACGCTCTATATGCGAAGTTTGAATTTTTTACACTTTTCTCTTCAGTCCTTTGATATTCAATTGTATGAAGATTCATTTTCCTTTTGGGCTGTAAGCTTTACTCATTTAAAAAAACAAACTTTACTCACATCATACACGAATCGATTTCATATGAAATTTCAACGGCGATACACGAATAGTTGACGTTTAGCAACTACAGAATACCAAAAACATGGATTTTTATTTAAAAAGAATCTCTTACTAAGTTTTAAATATTTAAAATCGTTTCTGGTAACAATGTTGCTGGCAATCCTCTATTCCACAGCTATGCGATACTAACCGCTTTAACAGCCGACCAAATCTTCCTTTATTGATGTTTGGATGTTTGGACCATGCGTAGATGGAATATAAATCGGTTTGGACACTATATCACACTTCACACTGTATCACGGCGCGCGGCGTATCCACGGATTAAATCCGGCTTGTTTACGTTTGGCGATCTGTTAAATGGCTCCCGACTCGAATTCCTTTTTTTGCTTTTCTCCATTATTTCAATAATTTCGTTTCCGGAATTTAGTGTGCAGCTGTTAATGCGTGTTTTCGGTCGTTTAATACGACCGTAACGGCTTTAAATAATAATTATAATGGTTTTAAAATATAATTAAACATTTCTATTCGTTACGCTCCTAATAATGGGCTGAAAAATGGGATTTACAGAACCAAAATAAATCATGAGTTAGAAGAACCCCATGGAAAATGAAACATTCGTGAAATTCGTGAATTGAAAGTCCCAAAGCTGCGTGGGCAGGGCAGGTAGAGAGGATGCCCGAAGAGAGGGCTAGGAAAATCCTAACTAGGAAGACGTGATGGGTGGAGTGTGTGAAGGGAACTAGAGAAGATTGAGGGGGAGTGGGGGCTGGAGAAGGATGGTCAAACGATAGGCGCCGCGCCGGTGGAGAACACTTGCGAGGGAGACCAAATCCTATAGGACATAGGATGTAGTGTTGAGGAAGAAGATGAAGGATATCATTCGCTATCAATAGTTCACAAGAAGACACTTTCCATCATTTGCCGATTAAGCATCCCGTTTCCTGGTACGCTAGCACGGACACAACTTTTGACGTTCCGGACATGCGATATGGCGAACTTCATTCATTACTGGGGATAATTCACGACTATAACTCTATGCCTTGCACACTCTTTACTCTAACACAAAATACACTAATACAACACACCCTACCACACCACACCGCACGCCACACAAATACATTTTATTTTGAGCTTAATAGTATTTTTCACTCTTTCTTGTTGTTATATATATTATACATATATTGTTGTATAAATGTGAAATCTGTAATTGGCCTCATTATCAGCTCCTTATATTGTATATTTTTATTATTTTTGTTCATGGCTGTTGATTTCTAATAAATAAATAAAATTACTTTTGCTTTGACGCCATACAAATTCCGTCGCAAAGTACCGAATGAATTTAGCGATGTCGCATAGTGGAAATCGAAAAGATGTGTTTGTAATACGTTCCCCATTTCAGTTAAGTAAGTGCGTGCCCCTTGGTAAAAGCGTCACCGTGACCTTTATGTGTTCCTATCGGAGAAAGTAAAATACAATATGATTATCATTGACATGAACTCGTCTGCGTCACGTCGCGCGTCGTGTCCCCGTGGGGTATTCGGGTCACCGCCTTTTGGGACCCGTGGGTACTTACTACTTCGTGACTTTCATTACACGATTTGATTTTTATCCGATGAAAGTTTTTTTAAATCATTCTCCTAGGTGTAAACGTCTTCGGGAAACATGTGTGGCGTGAGTCTAACGTTTTAGACACTAAACCACGGAGGCTGCCTGCTTATTCATTTATCTATAAATTAATGCATAATAATTGGGTTCTTCCGATTTTTTATTTTCAAAAAATTGATAAAAAATAACAATATCAAGGGATTTTTTTTACTTTTACGATGTCATATGAATTTTTCTAGCGCGGTTTGAAATAGCGCTTTTTCAAATCGCTCGCAAAATCCTCCATTTGGCGCGCATGCGGTGTGACGTCACAGGCGCTCACTACGGAATGAATTTCACGCCTTTCACGGTAGACGGTTATGACGTCATTAGCCAATAACGGGCGTTCAAAATCATTCGTATTTTCGCGTTTTTAAAACATAAATTTATAAATGAAAACAAAATTGTTGATCGTTGGAATTGTAAAAGTATACTTGAAATAATTATAACGATTTCAAGGATATTCATGTTATCGGAAGAACCGTATTATTTTAATAATATTTATTTCACAAGTCCTATTTAGATCCCTACCAATTCTGATTTTAGAGAGAATAATATTCATTGTTCCCGAAGATATTATTGTACCAAACTAGAGCTAACAATTAGTTGTTACCTTTAGAGGTAAATTTACGTTTACGTGCTACCACGCATGAGGTCGCGGGTGCAATTTCCGTGTGGGTCAAAATGAAATACATATTTGTATAAAGTGTGGCTTTTCACATTAATATTTAATGATTAATACTGCCTCTAAAGCTCACGACTTTTTCATTACGGAGAGATGATTTATTTATTTATTCAACAATTAACAGTACAAGTACCATTTACATTTTTAAATTTTAACATGAAATATTAACGAATACACAGTTTCGTCATCTTCATATGCAAATGTTTAAAAAAAAATTATCAGTCATACCATCCATTTCAGTAATTTCAGTGCCAGTCCAAGGTATAACACAAGAAATATTAATGTGAAAACCACATTTAAGAAGGAGGCTGTACTCAATATTTTTATACAATAACTAACTAGCTAACCATCACGCCATTTCCCCGAAGGGGTAGGCAGAGAGAATAGAACGCCACACCACTCTGTTCCTGGAACACTTCTCTTGCTTCCTCCACATTCATACATCTTCTCATGCACGCACGTCGATTATTCCGACTTCTTTCATGCCCACTTTCAAGCACTTGTTTTACTTGATCATGCCATGTCTTTCTCGGCCTTCCTCGATTTCCACATCCAGGCACAGTCGCATCATATATTTTTTTAGCCGTTCTTTCATCATCCATTCGCTCTACATGACCGAACCATCGTAAAAGACAATAAACCCACTTGAAAAAAGTGAATTATGTTTACCCAGTTTCCGCGACCTCCAACGCGCCTAATTTTCAACAATACAAGCTTTTATCTTTGCTTCACTCCACTCCACCATTATCCCTTGTTGAATCACAGATCGAAGCTATTTTGTATCGTACACCGAGTTGGATGACACGAAACCTATTTGTAAATCATGGAACTTTGTATCGGCGTGTGGGTAGTAGGTGGAAGGACTGTAGCTCAATCACAGATGACTATCGACGTGCTAATAACGACGTTGATAATGATTTCTCACCATGGATATTTAACGTTTTCGCCGATCACAATGGAACACCCGTCAAAAGTTATCGATCGGGATTATTAATTACCGCTTTAAATATGGAAAATACGCCAAAACTGTAAGTAAAGTAAAATAATTTAGTTTTATAGAGTTTTGATTGTTCATGCACAATTTATCATGCCATTTATTTGCTTTAAATCAATTTGAGAAAGCAATAAATCGAAACAATTTTTCAAAAGTATGCCTTTCATCTATAGTGCTTGGCAACGCGACGTGATATGAACGTATGTTTATTGTGATCGGTCAAATGCTTAGCACGTTTTTAAGCACATCGACAATCACCTGTGATTGAGCTACTGGTATGTGGACCGCTATATAGGGGGTGGTTGGAGATGTGACCTAGTTTCTGCACTATGTTCGTCGTTACACCCTCTACAGGCTGTTTTAATAATAAAAAATAATGATAAATGAAGCCAATTTATATAGAGCCGTTTTTATGAAATATCTCAAGGACGCTTACCAACCTAGGTATAATAGGATTATACAAAAAAAGAAGAAAGGTGTAGAATGAACAATAATCCAGATCCTGGCGCTACAATAATATGATAACATCCAGGATTGCTATTTGTTGATAACTACTTAGTACGTGTCACTTGGGGGAGTGAGAGTGAGTGTTGTGCTTAATTCAACACAAAAATAATATTGTAATCAGTTATTTCAGTGAAGAAAAAAAAAGCATGGTGTAACTTAACAACTTGGGGTGCTTTGTATGAGGACTAGTCTATTGCTAAATCCATAGATATGACAAGATGTAGAAAAAGAGTCGAAGAGAGAAATTTATACAGTAGGTAAAGATAGGTTGGGTTTAATAAATAATTTTAATCAAATGGCTATTTAAAAGCAATATACTTTTATAATAGGTTTATGAAATTTATACAGTAGGTTAATGATAGGTTAGGTTTTAAATAAAATAATTTAAAGTCAAATAGATTTTTAAAAGCGAAATTTGACAATACATAATGAAGGCGTAACCCAATGAAGGCGTATCAACCAAATCACAGCTTAGCCGCCTTTTGCACTTTACTCTACAAACCAGAGTTGTTAAGTTACCCCGTAATATTAACTTGACATCCAGTTTCTGCAAAACCGTTTACAGAGTAAATGATTAAATGCATCGGAAAGGAGGTAGGAGGAGGAGGTAGGAGGTATGTAAGTTATTGGAGCGCGAGGAGCTCGGCTGATTGGAAAATATGCTCCACTGGACCTGCTGATGTTACCTAACTCAATTTCCCACCCCCCCCCCCCGCCGCCCGCCTTGCGATGCATGTTGTGACGTTATAAATTAGGCGTCACAGCGCGAATGCGCACTAGACAAGTACTGCAAATTTATTCGAACACAGTACCTATTTTTTTATTTTGTCCATAAACTTACTTGCACTGGCATATACAAGTCGCTAAGGGAGAATTGCTCTCTTTCGCCTCGGACGGCGGTACGAACATGGCGCGCCGCGGGAGGAAATACCCGACACCGCCATATTCAGTATATAAATTAAACTGTGACTTAGTGAGGAAAAGGATTCGTCTAGCGACGTAAGTACCTTGTATATCATATTATTACAGAAAATCCACAGAAATCTGCAATCCGTCATGCTAATTGTCACATTCTTTGAACAGGAATCCTTTTCTTCTTTTTTCTTATTTATACCCTATTTATTTTATTTATATTACACTAGCTGGATACCCGTCGCGTTGCTTGCCGCAGAAGAAACAGGTAATTCTAGAAATATCGATTGAAATTTGAAAGATTTACCTATCTCGTTTCTTTGGGAATTGGTAATAGAAGGAATGCTTTGTATTTTCTTTCTGATGATAAATGCATTTATGAAAATTGAATAACTCGTAAAATGTGTATACTCCGTATGTATAAAGGTATAGTGTAAATGTTATTTATTTTTATTTTGGTGACTTTATTT